>PVLA01000100.1:110452-157404 GCA_004027455.1 Hydrochoerus hydrochaeris
TCCCTTCCCCTCCCTTCCCCTTCCTTCCCTTCCCTTCCCCTCCCTTCCCTTCTCTCTCTTTCCCTTCTCTCTCTTTCCCTTCCATTCCATTGTAACATTATTTGCTGGAGACTATTCCTTAAGAACATGCAAAGTCACTTTTCTTCCATTTCATTGCCTAGAAGCACAGCCTGTGGAAAAGCCACGTTTTCACCTCCAGTGCCTTGCTGCTCCCTTGCGTTGTGCTGGTACTTGGGATGCTCGCAAGCACAGTCCGTCCCACTGGGAACAGGCAGTGTTGCCGGCAGCCTGCATGCTGGCACCTGGGCCCAGATAGGGCAGGGTGAGATCCGTGCAGATGCATTACTTCAGACCCAGTGGTTATCTTAACCGTAGCCTTGTTCTAGGTCTGCCTGTCAGAATTTGGACAAAGTTCTTCAGAGTGCTTGAAGCTGTAGTGGGGGGGGCAGCACTCTGATCCACTCCGATAAAGTTTCACTAGAGGATGAAATTCAGACTAATGAAAATTAATTTGAGCTCAAGAAAAGTAAGTGAAGATTGATACAGTCTGATTGAGAATCACGCTACCACGAGATTAGCACCACTGTCATTCATGGTAGGAGAGGACTGGAATCTGTACTCTACTGTCCACAGGGCTTTGCCACAGCAGATGGACAGGTGGAAGCAGGAACAGGAAAGGGAGAGAAGCCACAGAGGTAGTTGGTGGATGGTAGGTTGCAGACACACATGTCTGGGGAATCTGAGAGGTTGGTGGAGGTCATAGCCACTGTTCTCTGTGTATTTATGTGGTCAGTGTCTCCTTGAGAGTCCTGTGAAACCTGTGTGCCCACGATCTATATGTATAGATAGACCAGGTAGCCCAGGGGCTGTATCCTGTGACTGCCCACATTTATGAATAGTTTTACTGGAATATAGCCAATGTCACTTGTTTGTATATTACCAATGACTGCTTCCATGATCAAATGAACAACTGAAGCAGACTCTATGGCCTGCTCTTTTGAGTATTTACATCTTCAGCAAATTCTTATGTTGAACTCCTAATGCCCAGTGCAACCCTATTAGAAGATGGAGCTGCCAAGAAATAACCAGGGTTGAGTTAGATGGTAAGAGTGGGATCCCGATCTGTGTAATCAAAGTCCTTATAGGAAGAGACCCCAGAGGGCTCATCTTCTCTCTCCAAGCATGTGTCTTTTCAGATACACTTGGAGAGTCTTATTAGAAATTACTACCACTGCCACCTTGACCTCGGACCTCCAGTCTCTATAACTGAGAGAGAATAAATGCTTGCTGTTTAAGCCGTCCTGTCTATGGTGTTCTGTTACGGCAGCCTGAGTTAGCTAAGGTGCCCCAAGAAACAAGAAAAGTTCACTACTTGGCCTTTTACTAAAAAGACTAACTCCTGCTCTACAGAAATGAATGTAGTCAACTTGAAATGTGTTATGCATGACTACCAGCTCCCCAAGAGCAACATAAGCATTATGAACTACAAACATGTAATAAAAATTGAAAAACAATGTTATATGCAATTTTAAGGTACTCACAGGCCACCTAAAGTCCATCCATTCATGTCTGATAGGATTTTGGAGTGCAGGCTAAGATCTATTACAGCAGTAAAAAGAAAGTGATTGCAATTTTCTTGGCAGTGGTGATAAGAATATTAAAGAATAACATTCACACTGTGCTGTAATATGTAAGCTGGGGATCAGAACGCACACCGTGGAAAAGCAAGGCAGTCTTTTTCACCTATGATTTGTACTCTGGGTAACATTTGGTCATTCTTTTAAGGTTATGATAAACAGTATGTCAACTTTTGTTATTCTCTAATTTGTTATGAAATTTTGTTTTATTTTTTCACGGAAGTAACAAGAGTGCTTTTTAAAAATTTTTATTAACATCTAACTGTGTTACATAAAAATAAAAAAAAGTGCATACTATGTGTTCATGGCCACTGGACACTTTTTTTCCCATGGGGTCTGTTCTATGTTTATACTTTACTATCACTAAGTTAAATTTATTTAAAAGTTTGTATATTTTTATAATAAATTCTATTATACATCTACCAACATCAATGAGGGTACTCTGACATTTATTGAGTTTGCACTAATTCAAAGTTTCCTTTTAAATTTTTTTATTTTAAAGAGAATAAAACAAAACAAAACAAAGCAAAGTAAATTAGAACAATGCAAATAACACAGGGAGGGCTTCACAATAAGACAACAGCAAATCAACAGTGGCTACCATAATGTCTCTTGTTCTCCTCGAAATAGTTATCCATACCTTCACACACAATAGAACCAAACAAAATAATATGAAACCAATTTTTTTCAAGGAATGAAAGCATTACGGGACTGCAAGACAATAGGAAATCACTAATGGCTACCATAATGTCTCTTGTGCTCTTCAAAATAACTGTACATACCTTCACACACAATGAAATCAAATAATACAAAACAAACTAAAACCAATCAAAACGAAAGAATGACAGCATATAGGAGTTCAAAACCAGATAACAGGAAATGAACAATGATTACTATAATGTCTCATTTTCTTCAGAATGGCTGTTAATACCATCACACCTAATAAAATCAAACAAAACAAAACAGAATAAAACCAATTGCAGAAAAGAATGAAATCACTGTAGTACTCCAAAACAAGATAATAGGAAACCAGCCATGATTACCGTAATATATCCCATCATGTTCAAAATAGCTGCCCATATCATCAGGCACAGTAAAATCCAACAAAATAAGACAGAACAGATCCAAAGCTAACAAAATTGTGAAAAAATTACAAGAGTTCAAGACAAAGCAATAAGAAGTTAACACTGTTCATCGCCTTCTCCTCCCAGGTGTTTCCTCCCTGTCACTTTTACAATATCTATTGTGCTTGTGGATCCCACTAACTCCTTCTGTTCTTATGCTAGGGTTCACCCATATGAGTTCAAACTGTTTTGCCCTTGAACATGACCTCCAGTTGCATCCATTCACCTACAAAAGCCTCGAGCTTATTCTACTTTATAGCTTTATAGCTTTATAGCTGGAAGTTTTCCATTGTATGAAAATACCATATCTTATTATCCATTCTGTGATTCATGGGCAAGTTACTCTTGCTTTTTTCTGGTCCCCTGTTGCATGGAACAATTGTTTTCTCCCTTTTTATTTTCAGTCTATGAATTTCCTTTACAATTAAATGTATTTCTTGTATACAGTATATTGACGGATCTTGTTGCTTGATCTCCTCTCCCTGTGTTTCTTTCTATTGCTGACCTGAGGCCATCTACGTTAATGGTTACAATCAGCATACAATGGTTTGTCTCTGCCCTGCTGTCCTCCTGTTGTTAGCCCTCCACTTTTCCCCTTCATCCAATTGCCTGTCCCGTTTGAGGATCCTCCTCTGCTGCTGTTCCTAGAACCACGGTAATCTTTCTCTTTCTCTAGAATACCCTTCAGCACTCTCTGTAGGGTTGGTTTGGTGGTCATGAATCCCTTCAGTTGTTCTTTATCATGGAAGTACCTTATTTTTCCATCACTTTTGAAAGATAGTTTTTCAGAGTTTATCAGTCTGGGTTGGAAGCTGTTTTCTTTCAGGATTCGAAACACTTCACTCCAAACTCTTCTTGCCTTGATGCTTTGTGTGGACAAGAATGCCATGATTCTGATTGGTTTTCCTTTATAGATGATCTTTTTCTTTTAATATTCTGTTCTTGTGCTGAATTTCTGGGATCCTGATTATTATACGTCTGGGTGTGGATTTACTTTGGTTATGGCTAGTTGGAGTTCTATTTAGATGCCTCACTTGTCAGCATGCCAGATCCTTTTCCCATGTTTGGGAAGTTTTTTACTATGACTTCTGTAAATAGTCTATTTCAATTGTGTTGATCCCTGCTTCTTCATTGATATCTATCATTCTTAAATTATTTTTATGTGCATCATTTTGCAGCCATTTTATTGTTATTTCATGGTTCCTTGTTATTTTTAAAAGATCTTTCATGATTGCTAGCTGTAATACTGTCTTCAAGGTCTGAAAGTTTATCTTCAGTCTCTTTCAACAGATTTTAACAGCTTTTTATTTTTTAATTTCCTGGATATCTCTTTGAATCTGTTTCATGCTTTGTAATTTCTTTCTATATTGTTTATGCAAGGTTTCCATCATTTTCCTGTGTTCTTCTTTTTATCTATGTCTTCTTTAGATATGCTGAGCAATTCTTTGATTATGTTTTTTATTTCTTCTTTTACCTGAAATATTATTCCTGATTTGATTACTTTTACAGTCTCATGAAATTGTTCCTTTACTTCAGTTGCTAGTCTCTTGGAGATTTCAGGTGTGTGACTTCCATTTTCTTCTATGACTTTATCTCCCAGACTTGTTCTCCGTGGGCTGGAGGTCTGAGATTGCCTTTTGCTCCTTCATCTTGACATTCTCCTGGGTTTCTCTCAGCAAGCTGGTTCCAGGCACTTCCCACATTGGCTGCCCCTCCACAGTGTAGGGGAATGGGACAGGCTCCTGAGTTCCTCTGACCTCAGGTTTACAGGGAGATGGCAGGGTGTGGGGGCAGGCTCCTTTAGACCCGTGCAGCTATACTGGGCTTTCCTAATGGCCAGGGGTGCATGGTGGTGGGGCTTCTCCTCTCAGCCTGTGTGTCTACACTGGGACTCCTGCAATGGTACAGGCACACAGGGATGTGTTTGTCTGAGTCTCCAGGTGGGTGATGGCTACCTGATGGAACCAAGGGTCTCCAATGGTGGCCTGCGGGTGGGGTACATGGGTCCTACCTGGCTGCGTGTCTTTGTTCCCCCTGGCTTTCTGCAGGAAGCAAGCCTCCTGGTAGCAGTATCTGGCCTAATTTGCTTTCAAGCATGTTGTTCTCTAGGGAAGGGCACAGGCAACTAGGATCCATCTCATTGAAATGACGGCCTTAGCAATCCTCTAACTGCTCTTAGCTAAGAAGGTTATCTGCATAACCAAAGTTAAATTCAGACATGAAGCCCTCTGCAGCGGGTGAACTAGAAAATCATCTGTCATGAAGGTGAAAGTTCAGCTACTAAGCTAGTCACCCAGAGTCACCGAGCCTTATGCACATTTAACATCTATAATCTCTGAAAATCATCATACTCACCCATTGAAACAGATCTCATCTAAATGGCCAGGGCAGACTACGGAACGCTACACCTCTTCTTGATCCTGACTTGGCTGACAGACACCCTGGCATTTATTGAATAGCTGCTAAATCTATTTCTTTTTCTTCTTTCTCTCTGTACGACTCTTAAATAGTCAAAAGTAACAGTCATGACAACTGATTTTGAAATTCCCATTTTGATCAGAACAGACTTATTGATCTTCCTAAGAAGCTTACACAAATCCCTTAGAATTCTGAAGCAGGAATTCTTGCCAAATTATGGTCAATAATAATAGTAATCACTGTATTAAAAAGATTGTGGTTCAAACCTGAACCTGAAGGGCTTCACTTAGCTTTAAAGACTAGTTAATTGCTGTTACATTTTTACCCATTTGCTTTCAGGAAAAATACAATTTAATTCACAATTCATCTTGTAGGCAGTATTCCTATATGATTTTTCTCATTTGTTGAGATTATGCACAGCTAGAAAAAATTGCAACCAAATATATGGATCAGGTAAATCTCTATAAATTGTAGAGCACTGTTTCCTGATGCTTCTCACAGAGGTGTGTGTGTGTTTTCCAAAGAACAAGCATATTTCACTAGCAGCTGTGTGGGCTTGGAGACGGAAGCCTGCACCTCTGTCCTTATGACACAGAAGGCCTATTTATACACTGTCTGTATTCCTGCCTCCTGTTATTCCTCTGTTGCGAGGATCACAGTATCACCCCAGATCCCAATTTGTATTGTTGACTTTGCTTGCCTTTCTTCCACAAATCCATTTCTCTGTCTTTTCTATTTAGCTTTCTAGACCTGGTCATATCCAAACTATCCTAAAGATTCTTACTGAGGATTAGGAACTCACTTTTCCCTCAGCAAATACTTTGAATGTTTTTGTAGCTCTTCTGTGGGTTGAAAGACATGAGGTCTAGTTTCATGTATGTCTGGCTCTCTACCAGACTGCAAATCCTGCTCGCGTAGTGTTTCAGTGACTTTCTTGTCATTGAAACACCCACAGCTTAAAGGAGGAAAGGTTTATTTTGGCTCACAGTTTGTAGAGGTTTTAGTCCTTAGTCTGCTGGCTCCAAGGCAGGGCAGCAAGGCAATGGAATAAACAAGAGGAAATATAGCTCATGGCATAGCAACAGGAAGCAGAAAGAGAGAGACAGAGACAGAGAGAGAGAGAGATCAGAGAGAGATCAGAGGAGGAGGGAGGAAGACAGACTCTTCCAGGCCATGCCCCAGTGACCCATTTCTTCCAACCAGGTCTCACATTTATCTATAAATTCATGGAAGGACTAATCCACTGATAAGTATCATATTAATAATCCAATCAACTCTCAAAATCCCCACCTATGCATGCATGAGGCTTTGGTGGGGGCATCTACATAAAACCATAGCAGGTAGAACTGGATAATCAAATTATTCTTCACCCCTGTGAGCTTCAGGACATAGAGTATTTCATTTTTCAATTGTAGATCTCATGCTTCCTTCTCTATTGAAGTCTACATGAACTATAGTTAGAGAATTTCCTTCATTCCCAAGTGCTCATGCTCACCCGCCTGCCAATCTTCATGCCCTGGTGGGACCCTCTGACCTATAGAGAGTGCAGCGAGGGAGGGCTTGGTACTTTTCTGTAAGGATCATTTAGCCATTTGGTTTCAAATGCCATGGACACATAGGTTGGCTCTGAAAAGCAATCCCCTGAGTTCTGGATACATGCATCCACCCACCCAACTTGGACACCAAGCTAGCATTTCTAACAGAAACAATGATGGATTTGTCTCCAAAACACATTTCTACATGTCATACTCTTCCATCCATTACATGGCAGCTCTGTGCACCTGCTCACACAAACAGTAAACAATCTTCAATCTCTTTTCACTGTACCACACATTCAATCCCTAGGCAATTAATCTCATCAGTAACTTCAAAATATATCCTGAATCCAGCAGCATCCTCCCTGTCCTTCCACATGACCTAGGTCAAGCCACTACCCTTTCCTTCCTGTGTCTCTACAGCAGTGTCACACCTCTGCCTGTCCTCATTTACCAGTCAACCCCACTTTTGTCAGGACTTAGGAACAGGTTTGGGAGCAGGTGGAAACTTTTTCAGGGATGAAGAGAGTGAGAAGCTTTTTAATTGGTTTCAAAATCTTCTGTATCCACAGAGCAGCCTCTTCCTAAACATTATTCTGCCTGAGAGAGCAGGCAGAATTCTCCCTACCTATGAGTTCACTTCCCATTTCTTTGGGTTACTTTTATTTCTGTTTCATAAGTAAGGTCAGCCTTTTCCCTGTCCATGCTCCAGCAATTATTCTCACACGTAGACTCTTTTGAGAAATTGTACAGTGGGGCAACTCCAAAGTGAATTTTTCCCACAAATATATAAGAGAGCAGAATTTTAAAAATGGAGTGGGGAATACTGGAAAGCTATATTTGTCTATGTCATATACCCACATCAAGGTAAGTGTCTTATCAATAGATATGCCAACCAGTCTGTCAGGTTATCTGTTTTGTTGTCAGGCTGTCTTTGAATTGTAGCACAAATGTGAGGGGCAGTCATGTGGTCATGTCCACCTTGACCTGGAATGACTCAGGGTTTATCCTGTGACAATCACAAATACAAACCTAAGCGGACAAACATGAACTGTTCTCAAAAACTTTCTGGGGTTCAGGGAGCTGGCACTATCATTTGTGCTTGGCCATGACTCAGAGGAAGGCAGGGGAGCTGGGGGACTTCAGACTGAGCCCACCCTGAGGTCTGTTGGCCTGGAGGGCTGTCAGTGGCTCAAGTGTAGCCAACCTGCTGTGTGATCCGGGACAGGAGGACATCTGGCTTAATCTGACTGAGTAAGTAAGTAAGGCAAAAATAAGAGAAATGTCAGACACTGACTATGTCTTGACATTATGTCCAGCTGCTGAGGTTGTGGTTGAAGTTGGACCCAGTACATCAAGGCTGTCTCACACGCAGCACCTGAGCACCTGGCAATCTCTGTCTGTGCAGTCTCCTCATCTGGCGGGAAATGTCTGTTTACCGGGAAAGCCAGTTGCCATAAATACAGTAGTTTGTTGATTAGTCAAATGAGCATCCTGCCAGACACCTGTGGGCTTGTTGTTTAACATTCACAACCCCTTGGTGAGGAAGCTTCCCCTGGCCATCACAGTGGCCAGAGGAAGAAACAGAAGCACACAGAGCCACAGTACCACCAGTGATAATGAAAACTAAGTCTAATGTCCAAACCATCTGTCTGCACACAGAACCCCACCCACACTCCAGCGTGAATACTCAGCTTAATTCATCCTGCTGAAGTGCGGATATTCAAGTGAGTGAGTGGCTGGAATTCACTGTCTCAGGGTCGGTAGGAATCAATCAGAAAACAGCTTAATGCACAGAACAAAGCCATCAGGAATGGTCAATTTGCAGAAGTTAATACAGAGCAAAACCTTTAGAGGAAAGTGTCGGGGGGTGGATGCCAGTGCTGCTGCAGGACTGAAGGTCCCTGTGACAGCCTTGGATGCCAGGCACCTGTTACAGAGGAAAAGGCGCATCCTGGGTGGGGAGTTTACTATTTTCGTGTTTTATTGTAGGAAGTTTGATAATAAAATTTTAATAGCCTAGAGAAGTGTCTACTAAAACCTGTACACTTACCGTGCATCTTGGTTTTTTCTTGTTTATGGTACAATTTAGATACTCACAGTGGTCATATTTATCATGTGGAACTTGCATCTGTACATGGTACGTACAGTTCCTCTTTTCCCACTGCCCTCCCTCCCTTCAATCCCTCTCCTCTTCCCTGTTCACAAAGCTTTGTTTCCATCTTATTCTTCTTTTCTTATTTTTTATTTTCCTTTCTTTCCCCTTCCCTCTTCCTCAGTTCACCTTTCCTTTTGGACATGTTCTTCCTATTTCACAGTATCTATTACACCTTTTGGTTCTTATTTACACTTTCAGTTTCTCACACCAGAAACACCATGTGATATTTACACACCTGTGTTTATTTCACTCACGAGAATGATCTCAAAATTATCACTATTTCACCAATATTATTTTATCTACAATCTGTATTTTTTGGAAACAAAGTATATGCTTAATTCCTATCCCATACACATAGTCAGGGCTTTCTAGGACTCCAGCGATGGACATAGAAGCACAAGAGCCTCAGCCTCCCATGGCTGTTGCTTCCTCCAATGGTGAGTTATTCATATCCAACAAACCTCATTTTAAGTACATAATGTTTTTTGACATGTGGTGGTCAAATCAGTGCATAAATATCAAAACGTTCCCTCCCGCACATTGGGATCAACCTCTGCTTTCTGTAGCTACAATCAGTCATTTAGAAAGATTTGATGTAAATGAGGTAATATGCAGTTCTTTGTGTCTGGCTGCTTGCAAAAGCCTGAGATTGGAGCATGTGTGGGTGGCTTATCCCTGTCCCCTGCTGAGAAGCATCAAGCTGAGAACATAGAATGAAACTTGTTAAACCTTTTCTTTGTGTAGCTGGGCTCTTGAGCTTGCCAGTGTTATGTTTGCAGTGCTATGAACAGTGATATGCAAGTATTTACATGGACCATTCATTCTATTTCCCTCAGTAAACATCTCACATTTATTTCAGGTTGGTGCATGTTATTGTAGGTATGTGTGTGACCTCGTGGGAATAGCCAAATGATTTTGCAAGGTGGTTCTATCATTTCACATTCCTGCTACCATACATGAGTGTTTTAGGGACACAACCTTGTGATCAACGGGTGTCATTCCTCTTTTGAAAAGTGGCCACCAATGAACACGCAACAGTGTATCACAGTTTTAATTTATATCTCCTTTATGAAAAATGTCAAACAACTTTTCATGTGCTCTTTCATTGGCCATTCATTTTCTTTTGCTAAACATTTGTTCAAATCCTTTGCCTGTTTTCTTCAATGAGTGGTTTAATCTCCTTATTCTGAATGCAATTTCTTGGTCTGATAAGTGTTTCCCAAGTACTTCTCCAACTCTGTGATTTGTCTTTTCACTGTATAAAAACATATTTCAAAAACATTTTTTAAAAGTTACAGATTCATTTATCTTTGAAAAACTTTGTTTTTTGGTTTCTGTATCGCCTTCCTGTATTTTCACCATTTCTTCCTCTTGTGGGAAATAATAGTCTCTTTAACAAATGCTGCTGCACTTCACATTCACATGGAAAAATAATAGATCACAAATGTAAGATATGAAATTAAATTACAGAGTTTCTACAGGAATATCTGAGTTACTTTTCTCATTGCTGAGACAAAATACTCAATACCAAAAGACAAAGGAGAAAATGTTTATTGAGTTTATAGAGGTTTCCGTCCATGATTGGCTGGCTTCAAGGCAGGCTGGCATCAGAGAGGAGAAACAGCTCATGTTGAGTGGAAGGCAGCAAACCAAGAAGAGACTCTACAGCTCTTTCTTTCCCTTGCATCTTATCCAGGTTTCTTAGGGCAGCTGGCACTCACTCCCTTAATCCTGGGACCCTTGATCCCACCACTCTACTATAAATCAATTCCAGTATCATTCTGTAGATCCTGCCTTCTCTGAAAAAATACCACCCATGACCACATGAAGTTTTGGGGAAACATTTAGATATAGCCACAACAAAGAACATGAGAGATAATGGCATTGGTTTAGACAAATGTCTCTTATAACACAAAGCACATGAAATATACTCTGTTCAGATCAGTAATTTCCCTCGGTTTCATTGTTAGATTTTAGCTGTGTGGTATTTTTGATAAAGGCTCCTCTTTGCATGCTGTATGTTTTCCTTTTCTCTATGCAGAAGCTCCAGATATTCTGTGAAATGCCACAGGCCCAGGGCAGGAGCAGCTGGGGGAAGGGGGCAGAAGAAGTGGCCACCACGGTGTTAGTGACCAGCTCAATGAGGAGCGCAGCAATGTCAGATTTCAGGGCAGGTGATTCTGGAAGATGCGAGCGGACCCTGGGAAGGAAAACTTCCTGTGCTAGCTAACCTGGTGCTGGCCCTGACCATGCCTGTATTTACTGATTGTTTCTAGTTATTCTCACCAACAATGATAAGACTGCAAACCAATAAGGAACTTCTCCATTTGTATCTGAAACATCTGGCAAACTATTTTAACTTTTCAGACTTACTTTGTATAGAAAACAGCTGTTTGATCAGGGTGACAGTTTTCTCTTGGAAACTCACCTCAAAATTCATATCTGTTGTCCACTGCTCTCTGAAGTCACAGAGTAGGTCAGTCCATGCTACTTCCTGCAGTGAAGCCCATGGAGACTGGAACTAAGCCATATAGACACACAATGGGAGGACACATTGCTCTCGCAAATCAGCATTTCCTCTGGCACCTGTGGGCTTAAGGGACTTAGTTCTGTTTGACTAACAAAGACTTTGCTGATCTCTGTGGGAGTCTCTACACTACTGATATCTTGAAACTATTCTTGTCATTTTATATTATTATTGTTATTATTATAGTTATCTTTGTGATGCTAAGGGTTGAACTCAAGGGTTTCTTACTGAGACACATCTCAAGCCCTTTATTTTTTATTTTTTTAGCAATCATATTTTATTGGGACAGTTTGTGTATATATAATGATCACATTCATCTTGGATAGTTTGTACCTGTTCCTTTTCTTCCCATCCCCTTACCCTCCCCTCAACTCCCTCCTCTCCCCATTTACAAAAACTTTCTTTCTATTTCTCCCTGTTTTCTCAATTTTTTAAAAAAATATTCCTTTCTTTCCTCCCCCTCTTTTATTCTACCTCCCTATTTGAACATTTTCTTCCTATTTTATGTGCCTATTATACATTTTGGCCTTTATTTATACTTTTGGTTTCTCAGGTTCTTGTTAAATTTCTTGTAGCCTCAAATTTATGATCTTCCTGCTTCAACCTTTCAAAATGCTGGGATTATAGGCAGGTGCCACTGCACCTGACTTTTTCATTATATTTTGTAGCAGAAGTATAACCCCAATGGTGCAGAAAGTAGCTAATTATATTCATCATAATCACTAACATCATACTTATTAGGTTATCATAATTATAACACTTACAGAATTATTTGATCTAATTTGCCTTTGCATGGTGTTTTCACCTTCCTTCATTTGTGTATTGCAGAAGTGAATGTACTTTAACAATCATTTAAAAAGCACTATTTAAATGGATGACACTTATTCCAGACAAGGTGTATATTCTTTCACAGTTCAGATTCCTTTCACAGTGTCCTTGCTGCTGAGGTCCCATGTGACTGCATGAATTGTTCCGAGACAGGAGCAAGGTGGAACTGTCCTGCAGAATGGGCATGTATCTTTCTGGCCTGCTTCTTACTGCAAGCCAGAGAACTGATATAGCTCGGTCTCTGACTTTGACTGCAGGCTGCCCCTAAGGGACAGAGAAAGACCAGATGCAAAGCATAATTCTCTACAGCATGTATTGTTTGGACAACATAGGCTGAATTATTTTGTTTTCTTCTTCTTCCTCCCCCTCTCCTCCCCCTCTCTTTCTTCTTCTTCTTCTCCTTCTCCTTCTTCTTCTTCTCCTCCTCCTCCTTCTTCTTCTTCTCCTTCTCCTTCTCCTTCTCCTTCTTCCTCTTCTTCTTCCTCTTGTTCTTCGATCTGTATTAGTAATATTTGTGGTACATAATGATAACATTCATTAGAGGGAACTGGTACACAAATACAACACATTTCAATTCTTCTTTTTCATGTCCACTCTACCCCCTTTTATTTTATAAGCATCAGACTGATTTATCTTATAAGACCATATAAAGTTAATTGTTATGTATACATATTAAAAACCAGACTAATAGGCAAAACATATGAAACATGTGATAGAATTATAGGAAGTCAAGGCACATTTTTAGGTACATTGTCTATGTTCAGTTAGAACAACTTCCCCTCTTCCTGCTTCTAAAATGGTGATAATGGTAAGTAATGGATGAACAACATTTAAAATTCAATGTTGTTGGCATAAAAAGTGCCTGGATGTATCTGCGACATAAGCAGGGAGATTTACTCTTTACAAATGGCTGCTAACTACTAGATAATAGCCACATCCTGTTTCAAATATAAATATTAACAGTTAGTATTTATCTTCTCCAAAAATCTTCCCACATGGGCTGAAAGACTGGGATTCAGTGTAAATCACAACAGCCACTTGTAAAGACGAAAAGCAGGCCCTTCCTGGTGTTAAACATCACTGGAGATGCAACAAATATTGAGGGGAATGGCTCCCCACAACAGTTCCAAAGGTGCCCGGAAAGTCGCCTCCATTCATGCGAAGTTGGAAGGTTCCATGGCAAATGAACACAGACACAGTATTCTGTCTTCACAAGGTGGTAATGGCCCCTTGTTGCTTAAGTGAGAGTAAGGTGACCTATTTTATCAGAGATAATAACTGGGCACTTACAAACAATGTTGTTTACACTATCTCCCTGTCTGTATTTCCTTCTCATAAGAAGTTTTAGGAAAAAAATATCCTTTGCTGGGGATTTAGCTTAGTGGCATAAGCACCTGCCTGGCAAGCATGAGGTCGTGAGTTCGATCCTCAGTACAAAAACAAACAAACAAACAAACAAGCAAAACCCTATGCAGAAGGACAAGATTCCATTAATATCCAAGGAAGGCAGAAGAATGATCCTGTTCCATCTCTCCCTGTAGCTCTAAGACAATGCTATTACCTGGGGGCAGAAGGGAAAATCCAAACAGCTTTTCAATCACCACCAATAAATAGCTACACTATAAATAACCTCCTCTAATCAGTAGTACTGCAAGTGACATCAGTGACATTTTGCATCCCTGTAGATTAGCTCGCCTTTAAGGACAGCATACAGTGACTAACAAATGTGTGATACCTGCTGTTACTGTGCTGCTGAGCGTTTGGAGGGAAGGCCACCCTTTCTGTTTTCCTTCACCAAACTGCAAACACCCGTGGCCGTGGGCGACCGACGACAGCGCCGCCCGTGTGCACACAGAAGCACTCCCGGATGGAACTATCCGCATGGAAGGCAAATGAAAACGATGCTATGCGCCCTTAGAAAGTAACCAGGCAAAATGGTCTCAAAATCCAGCTTTTTCTCTTATTAAATCTTCTAGACTTGAAATGTAAAATCGACCATGAGGTACTGTGCTCTTTTTAGTTACTCGTGTTTAGCTTAATTTCCTCACTTTTTTGGCTCTACTCTTTTTGATCCTGGTCCTCCTGTGTCCCTGGCCTTGGGTGTGTGAGAATTCTGAGCTGGTCCGTTCACCTTTCTATTCGGAGTGGCACGGGGTCCTTCACTCCCAGTTATTTGAAAAGTGTCAAGTTACCATCAGCCTTGACAATACTTACTGGTGTCTGAGTTGTACAGATTCTTCAAAGATTTGTGACAAAAATTCTTAAGTAACAATCTTGTTCATAAATGCTTTTTATTTCTTTTTTATTTTAAGAAGAAAAAAGTGTAGAAATGATACAGAATTTCAAAAACTAGTGGGAAATTACCACTAGTTAATATATTGCACATTGTTATCTTAGGAATAGTTATATGGATTATAAGATTTAGGCATAAATAAGATCAGTCAAACAAGGAAAGCATAAGATTTTTTTTGATGAACTTACAGAGACTAGTTGTATAGTTATCTATCTTGTGTACATATATATATATACATACATGTATGTGTGCACCTATATACATAAAATCTTTTCCCTTCTTCCTCTTCTCCATTCCCCTATCTCAGTTGTTCTTTCCTTTTGAACATTTTCTTTCCCTTTCCCTTTCACAATATCTATTGTACATTTCGAATCTTATTATTCTTTCAGTTTTGTTTTACACTAGGGAAACAAAATGATATTTATATATGTGAATTTGATTTATTCCACTTATGAGTATGGTCTCAAGCTGCCTCCATTTACCTATAAAAGCCTCAAGTTTATCCTTCTTTGTAGCTGAGTAACATTCCATTGTATAAAAATACCACATCTTTTTCAACCATTCCATGGTTGATGGGCATTTGGGTTGTTTCCAAGATCTGGCTATTGCAAATTGTGCTGCTACAAACATGGGTGCACATATATCACTGTGGTATGGTGTTTTCTATTCTTCTGTGAAATAATCCTGGTGTTTTGAGTAATCTCACAGTGCTTGTACCAGTACAACCAGTCTACACTCCCATCAACAATGGAGAAGAGTTCCTTTTTCTCCACAGCCTCATCAGCATTTGTTATTAGTTGATTTCTTGATGTCAGTCATTCTTTCTGGTGTGAGATGGAATCTCAATGCTTTTGTTTTTTTTTTTCAATTCTTTCTTTATTTTTATTGGTACCGGGGATTGAACTCACAACCATGTGTTTGCAAGGCGGGTGCTTATGCCACTGAGCTAAATCCCCAAACCCCTTCAGTGCTGTTTTAATATGCATTTCTCTAATGATCAGTGATGCTGAACCTTTTTTCATGTATTTATTTGCCAGTTTTATTTCTTCAACTGGGAAGTGACTACAACTCAGATGCCCATTTTTGGTTGGATCTTTGAATTTGGAGGTCTTGATGTTTTTTAATTCCTTATATGTTCTACATAAAAGTCCTTTATCTGAGGGATGGTTGGCTAAAATTCTGTCCAATTCCATGGGTTTTCTTTTAACTCTGTTGGAGATTTCTTTTAAAGTGAAAAACCTTTTTAATAAGATGAGATCCCAGTTGTTGACTTTATGAAGTCTTTCCCATGTGATTTGTCTTTGGTTCATGAACTCTTTACCTACCCCTATGTCATCAAGATTTCTACATATCTTTCCTTCCAGGGGATTTGGTACTTCTATTTTAATATTTAGATCTTTGACCCATTTTGATTTTATTTTAATGCATGATTATAGACCTGTGTCTAGTTTTAGTCTTTGGCCTGTGGAAAGTAAATTTTTCTAGCTCCATTTGTTAAAGAGGCTACCCTTCTTCCAGTGAACATGTTTAGCCCCTTTGTCAAATATCAGGTGGCTGAGTGTCTTTGTAGTTGTTCTTGCATCTTCTAATCTGTTCCATTGATCCTCAGGTCTATTTCTTTGCCAGTACCATGCTGACTTTTTCACTGTGATTTTATAGTATAGATTCAAGTTAGGAATTGAGATGCCTCCTGTCTTGCCTTTGTTGCCCAGACTTGCCTTTGCTATTCTAGGTTTCTTCTGTTTCCAAATGAATTTTAGGAGTGTTTTCTCTAAATCTGTGAGGTATGTCAATGGTATTTTGATTGGGATTGCATTAAATCTGTACAACAGTTTTGGGAGTATGGCCATTTTCACAATGTTGGTTCTTCCCAGCCAAAAGCAAGGAATATCCTTCCATTTTCTAATATCCTCTTCAGTCTCCTTTTTAAGAGTGCTATAATTTTCAACATAGATCTTTTAATTCTTTGTTAGATTGATTCCTAAGTATTTCATTTCTGTATATGATATTTTGAAAGTTGTTATTTCCATAATTTCTCTTTCAGTGAGTTTTTTGTTTGTGTACAGGAATGCTCTTGATTTTTGAGTGTTAATTTTGTATCCAACTACACTGCTGAACTTATTACCTCTCCTAGTCTTTTAATGGAGTTTTTTGGATCTTCTATATAGAGTATCATGTCATCTGCAAATAGTGATAATTTAACTTCTTCCTTTCCTATCTTTATTCCTTTTATTTCTCTCTCTTGTCTGATTACCCTCGCTAGTATTTCCAGATCTATATTGAATAAGAGTGGTGATAGTGAACATCCTTGTCTTGTTCCTGATTTTAGAGTAAAAGATTTTAATTTTCGTCCATTTTGTATGATGTTGACTGTTAGTTTGTCATAGATGGCCTTTATCAAATTGAGGTAGAGACCATCTATTCTAGTTTTCTGAGTGTTGGACTTTGTCATAAGCTTTTTCTGCATCTATTGAGATGATCACATCATTTTTGTCTTTGGCTCTGTTGATGTGGTGTATTATGTTTATTGATATGCATATGTTGAACCATCCCTGCATTCCTGGAATAAATCCCACTTGGTTATGGTGTATAATCTTCTTGATGATTTGTTGAATTCTGTTTGCCAGTATTTTATTGAGAATTTTTGCATCAATGTTCATTAGGGAGATTGTCTATAGTTCTCCATTTTTGGTTGAGTCTTTTCCTAGTTTTAATATCAGAGTAATGCCTTCCTCCAGGAATGAGTTAGGGATAATTTCTTCCCTTTCAATTTTATTAAAGAGTTTGGGGAGTATTGGTATTAAATATTTTCTTAATTTCTTGTAGAATTCAGCAGTGAATCATCAGGACCTGGGCTTTTCTTTGTTGGTAAGTTTTTATTTACATTTTCAATTTCAGTAACTGATACTGGATTATTTAACATTTTTGTATCTTCTTGATTCAGCTTTATTAATTCATAGGTTTCTAGGAATCTGTCCATTTTCTCTGTGTTTTCCAGCCTATGCAAGTAAAGATTTTTCAAAGTAAGTGTTGACGATCTTCTGAATTTCCACAGAACCTGTAAGAACTTCATTCTTCATTGATCATTGCATGAACTTAAAGTTTTTCTTTCCTTTTCTTGATAAAGTTTGCTAGTGTTTTATCAATTTCATTTATTCTTTCAGAGAACCAACTCTTTGATTCTTTAAATCTTTGTATTGTTTTCTTAGTCTCATTTGCATTAATTTCTTCTCTGATCTTTATAATTTTCTCCCTTCTATGAGTATTGGTCTTGACTTGGTCTTCTTTTCCTAGAAGATTAAGGTGCAGCATTAGGTTATTTGTGCTCATTCTGTTTCCCTGATGTGCATATTCATTGCTATATATTTCCCTCTTAGGACTGCTTTCTTAGGACCTATGCTTTCATTGCGCAGGTTTCAGTATGTTGTATCTTCATTTTCATTGAGTTGTATGTATTGTTTGATTTTTCTTTAATTTCATATGCAAACCATTGATTGCTCAGCAGGGTGTTTTTAATTTCCATATGTTTATGTAGGTTTTGCAATTTCTTTTGCCATTAATTTCAATTTCAGTGCACTATGATCAGATAATATGCATAGGAAATTTCAGTCCCTTTGCATTTACTTTAACATGTTCTATGGGCTCATATATGTCTGTTTTAGAGAATGTCCCATGTGCTGCTGAAAGGATTGTGTGTTCTGATGTTGTTGGGTGGAACACTCTATAAACATCCAGTAAATCCACTGGTCCATGGGTTTGATTCAGTTTTGTTATTTCTTTGCTGAATTTTTTTCTAGCTGTTCTTCCTCTTTGTGACCATGTGGTATTAAAGCCCCACATTGCAATTGTGTAATTGCATAGTTGATTTTTTATTTCTATTAGTATTTGTCTTATATAGTTGGGTGCTCCTGTATTTGGTTCATACACATTTATGATTGCTATTGCTTCCTCTTAATTTTTTTCCCTCACAAGTGTGTAGTGACCTTCTTTATCTCTTTTGATCATTGTTGGTTTGAAGTTCACGTTGTCTGTAAACAGAATAGCTACACTTGCCTTTTGGGGGGTTCCTGTCACATGGAATATTGTTTTGCATCTTATGACTTTCAGTGTATGAGTTTCTTTTGAGTTAGATATGTTCTTGTATACAGCATATTGTTGGATCCTGTTTCTTAATTCATTCTGCCAATATTTTTCTTCTGATTGGTGAATTCAGGCCATTTACACTGATGGTTATAACTGATATATATTGGCTGATCTTTGTCATACTGTTTTTCTATAATCGGTCCCTCTATTTTTCTCTGTGTTTAAGTGCTTGCACTGCCTGGTGGTTTCTATCTGCTGTTGTTCTGGGAATTGTGATTATTTTTCTCTACTTAGAATATCTTTCAGTACTCTGTCTGGGGTTGGTTTGGTGGACATGAATTTCCTCAGTCATTCTTTGTCATGGAAATATCTTATTTCTCCATTAATTTTGAAAGACAGTCTTGCAGAGTACGTTAATATGGTTTGGATATTGTTTTCTTTCAGAACTTCAAATACTTCACTCCAAGTTCTTTTTGACTGCAAGGTTTGTGTTGAGTAGTCAGCTGTGATTCTAATGGGCTTACCTTGAGAGATGATTTGTTTCTTTTCACTATAGCAGCTTTTAATATTCTGTTTTTGTGTTGAATTTCTAGGATCTTGATTATTATATTTCTGGGTATAGATTTATTTTGATTATGGCTGTTTGCAGTTCTATATGCCTCAATCATCTATATATCAGATTCTGTTCCTATACTTGGGAAATCTTTTGCTATTACTTCTGCAAATTATTTATGTCATTTTCTTTGATTCCCAGTTTTTCCATTGACACCTATCATACTTATCTTGCTTTATTTTGAATCATGTTGGAGTTGTTGAATGTTATTTCATGGTCTCTTGTTATTTTAAAAGTTCTTTTCTTTCATGATCTCTATTTGTAATCCTGTCTTCATGGTCTGAAAGTCTATCTATAGTTTCATTCAGGCAGTTTTTCCAGCTTTCAGTGGAATTTTTAATTTCCTGGATATCTCTTTGAATTTGTTTCATGCATTCTATTTCTTTCTTATATTGTTGATGCAAGGTTTTCATCATTTCCCCATGCTCCTGTACCTTTTTTAATTTATGTCTTCTTTAACTATGCTGAGCAACTCCTTTATTAATGTTGTCATTTCTTTCTTTACCTGAGAGATTATTTCTAATTTGATTTCCTCCATAGCCTCATGGATTTGTTTCTTTATTTCACTTGCTGGATTTTCAGAAATTTCAGACATGTGGCTTTCAATGTCATCTATTTAGATGGCTCTTGTCTTTCTTCTAATGTGCTGGGCATTTGAGACTGCATTTTGCTTTATTTTTTTGTCATTTTGACCACTGGGTCAATGTTTTGGTCTTTTCCATCCTTCTAGCCTCAACTGTCCATCATGTGTGGCTGACATTCACTCAGTCTTTGGTCCCAGTCACCTGAATTCCTCCTGCACACCAATTGTGTGAGTCCTGCGTTCTTCCTAGGCTGGCTGGCCTAGGAGTATTGCTGTGAGCCAAACCTTAGCTCATATTGTTACTGTGACTTCAGGCTGTTCCAGGATTCCAGACCCACCTGTCTATAGTGCGCACCCCAGCTAGGACCCTACTGTGTCACTGGGAGACTCACAGGCCCAGTCAGATTCCTCTGGGTGGGGGAGACCTTGGTTCTCTGCATGGAAAAACTCACACACATTTTTGCTATTTTCCAAGGTCCTCTGGGGAGAGGTTTTGCTGTCGTCTGTTGATCGTGCTTTGGGGAGATCTCACTGCACTCTTGCTGGCCTGCTGAGGTCCTCTGAGTAGGGGGAGGGTTGCCAAAGCTCTTACCAGTCCACCAAGGTACTGTAGATGGTAGATGAGATTTCTGATGGTCTTTCAGTTGCGGAGGTCTTTTGGTTGAAGGGAAGGGGCAGCCATGGCTCCCCTTAGCTACTGAGGTTGTCTGGATGTGGGGGAGGGGATGATGCCATGGTCCTTCAGTTTGGGGGTACCCTAGGCTCCCCTCAGCTGCTGAACTCACCTGGGTGTCATGGAGAGGTCAATAAATATTTTTTTCTATAGCCTGTAATTATGTTGTAAGAATTCATATTGGAAAGAAACTACTCATTCTGTAACATGGGAATTTTTATTCCTTTTTTTTTTTTTTTGGTACTGGAGGTTGAACTCATGACCTCGTGCTTGCAGGGCAGGCACTTATGCTGCTGAGCTAAACTCTCAGCCACAATTTTTAAATTTTTTCTTATTTGTATTTTCCTTCATAAGGCTTTTGTGAGGCTTGAGATTTTTTTCTCATTCTTCTCCTCTTTCAGTTTTATCTTCTATTTTCTATTTTTGTTTTCCATTTATCTTTTTTCTTGATTTTCATGTTCAGTTTTCTGTGATTGTGATTTTTACAATGGTTAATTTAATTTTTATCATGGTTTTCTCCTACTTATCAGAACCCCTTATATTACTTTTTTCACTTCCTCCTTGTATCCTATTGATTAATTTTTAAAAATTTTCATTTTTTATCTCCAGTTCCTCACACCCTCTACCTTTACTAGCACAAATACTAGATATGAATATCTAGATAGATAGATAATATATCAATTTCGATGTTCAATACTACAGTAGAGATAAAGTTGTTTCATTTAGTAGATATTTACTGTAGTCAACAGTAGGTAAATATTTGGACAATATTATTATTCATACTTTATTTATAGGTCTTTTTTCTATGGTTAAGGGTAGTACTTTATTGGTCTTTAGGGTTTATCTATATTCAGTTTGCACTTGACATTAAAATTGTTTCTTATTATTATAGCTAAAGCTATTATAGCTAAACACACCTGTTGCTATTAATTGGTTTTCTTGCAATGCCAATATTTGTAATACCCTAGGGTCATTAACAATTCTGTGACCCATTCCTGGAAAACTGGATTATAAACCAAATATGCTTCAACTTCCCATCTTTAGTAAATGTAGTTGGCTTGATCTTGGGTCAGTGGCGAAGGCCAATAGTCAGGCATAGAGGACACCATTGAAAAGTTCACATGAACTGAAGAGGTCTCCATGCTGGAAACAAAACTTTGCACCACAATCAACACATAGACATCAAAACAAAAGAAAAACAAAAAATAGGAACATGGATCACAAGTCTACAGATATTGAAGACACTACTCATTCTGAAAACAAGTGAACAGAATGACTCCAAAAACTTTCAGCTCTCCCAAAGCTGAACCACAGACCACCAAAGGGGAGGAAACCAAAAACTACAGCCCCAAATTATTTAAAATAATATCAGGGGAACTAAGAAAATGGGTCAGTAAGATATTTGGCAAACTCATAGAAGATACAATTAAAAATATATTGGGCCAAATTAAAGAAAAATAATACCTATGAGTCTACATAAGACAATAATAAAAAGGTAGAAGAGCCAAACACAATGAGGGAAACATGAATAATCAGCATAGAAGAGAATTAGGACCCATAAAAAGACTCCAAATAGCATTTAGGAGATTAAAAATTCTTCTGAAATTATGAGCTGCAGAAGTGAGCAATGTGAGTGAGGGTAGTGTCAGAACTAGAAGGCAGGGAAGGTGTTGATGATCAATTAATGCCAAATAAATTAAAAACCACAAGAGAACATAAAACATGAATCCAAAAGCTCCTAGATGATACACCCAAGACTAAGAGAAGATTAATTGGAATTAGTGAAAGCATCACAAGATAGCATAAAAACTTGTTTTCTGAAATAATAGCAGACAACTTTTGAAATAAGGGTAAAAATTTCACATGCAGGTAAGTGAGCCTTATAGAACCCAAAATAGCAATGATCAGAAAAGACTCTTTTTGACACATCCTAGTGAAAATCCCAGAAGTCTGACACAAAAACAGAATCTTAAAAACAGAGAAGAGCAACAAAATACTTTCAAGTGAAAACCCAATAGAATTATAACAGGCTTCTGAATCCAAACTTTGACAGGTCAGTAGAGTTTGGGATAAAGTGTTTCATGTCCTAAAAGAAAAGAATGTCCAACTGATCTACACTGCAAAACTATCTTTCAAAAAATGTTGGGGAAATAAGGTGCTTTCATGATAAACAGTTTCTAAAGGAAATCAAGGCCACCAAACCAACATTATTAATATTCTCAGGAATGCCTTAGAAAGAGACAATGATGCTAACAGTGATAAAAGTTCTAATAGAATCAATACACCAGGTAGGTTGAGCACTTAAGCAGAACAGAAAGAAATCAGCAACAAAAAAATAAGGTGACAGGAATAAATCAATACCTATTAATGATAATTCTCAATTTGCATAGTCTCCATTCTCTAATCAAAAGATAGTAACTGGTAGGATGGATCAAGAAGCAAAATCCAGTAGTATGCTGTATATAAGAAACACATTTAACCCCCAAATAAACTTACAGACTAAAAATCAAAGGATAGAAAACAGTGTTTCATTCCACAGGAACCTGAAAAATAGGAGGTACACTGATCCAATATTCAGACAAAGTAGGCTTCAAGTCAAAACTGATTAAAAGAGGCAAGAAAGGTCACTACATGTTGGTTAAGGTAGCAACCCAACAGAAAGAGATAACGATTATTAAAATATATGCACAGAACAATGATGCACCTAAGTCATAAAACAAGTATTACTGGACATAAAAGACAAACACCATTATAGTGGATGACTTCAATACTTCATGTAATAAATACATAGATCAAGTAGACAAAGCAATCAACAAAGAAATATCAGAGTTGAGTCAAATCTTTGAACAAATGGACTAAATAGTTATCTACAAAGTATCCCATCTAACAACAGCAGAATACACATTGTTTTCAGTAGTCCATGGAACTTTCTCCAGAAGAAACCACATAGTAGCTAATAAATCAAGCTTAAGTAAATGTAAAAGAATTGAAATTATACCATGTATGTTATCAGATCATAGCCCAGTGAAGATAGAAATGACAAAAGTAAATAGAAATTATGCAAATGCATGGAAACTAAATAATACACTGTTGTCTAAACAATGCATTACAGAAGAAATCAAAGAAGGAATAAGACATATTCCAGAATTAAACAACAATGTCAGCTTAGTATTCTAGAACTTATGGGACACAGTGTAAGAAATCCTAAAAGGGAGATTCACACCTGTGAATTTCCACATCACAAAAGCAGAGTGAGCCCACATAAATTACCTAACAATATACATTGAGGTCCTTGAAAAACAAGACCAATTCAAACCCAAAGGTAGTACAAGGAAGTAAATTGTAGAGACTAGAGCAGAAATCAATGAAACTCAGATTGAAAAAAGCAATAAAAAAGAATCAATGAATTGACAAGTTGCTTCTTTGAAAGAATAAACAAAACAGCCAATTAGCCAATCCAACCAATACAGTAAAAGAACAAAATCAATGAAATTAGAAATGAAAAAAAAAATCACAGTGGACATGGTTGAAATAAAAACAAACCATGAACTACTTTGCAATCCTGTTTATTGTAGAATTCAGAAGAAATGGATAGACTCCCAGATACATAAGAATTACCAAAACTGAAAGAAGAATCAAAACCTTGAATAAACTGAGAACTGGCAATGAAATTGAAGCAAAAATTAAAAAACCTACCAACTAAAAAAAATCCCAGGTCCAGATGTGTTCACTGATAAATTCTATAAAAGCCTCAGGGATGGGCTAAAACCAATATGCCTCAAGCTTTTTAATTAAATTGAAATGGAAGGAGCACTTCCAATGTTACCCCTGGAAGCTATCATTATCCCAATTCCAAAAACAAATAAGGATCCCCCAAAAAAAGAGAACGACAGACAAATCTCTTAATGATATAGATGCAAAAATCCCCAAGATAGTGGCAACGGAATGCAACAAATCACTGAAAAGATAATATATCATGACCAAGAAGACTTCATCTCAGAGATGCAAGGATGATTCAACATACACAAACAAATAAATGTTATATACTACATAAATTGAAGCAAGGACAAAAATCACATTATCATCTCAAGAGGTCCAGAAAAAGCCTTTAATCCAACATCTTTCATGATAAAAACACTGAAGAAAATAGGTATAAAGGGACCTTATTTTAATCAGATAAAAGCCATTAGTGACAAACCTACTGCTGACATCATATTAAATAGGGAAAAGTTGAAAGAAATCAGGAACAAGACAAGGATATCCACTATCACCACTCCTATTCAACATAGTAATCAAAACATTAGTCAGAACAATTAGGCAAAAAAGAAATAAAAGGAATATGTACAGGAAAAGAAGTCAAATGATCTTGATTTGCAGACAAAGTGAATTTTTGTATAAAAAAACCCCAAAATGTATTTAAAAATTCTTAGAAAAAATCTTAGAATTAATAGTCAAATTCAGTAATATAACAGGATACAAACTCAACAAAAATTGATTGTGCTCCTGTACACTGATTATGAACCAATGCTGAAGAAATTAGGAAAAAATACTATGTACAATGACACCAAGAAAAATCAATTACATAGGCAATAACCAAAGGAAATACAGTGAAAGCAATAACACCCTGAAAAAAAAATCAAAGATTACATCAAAAAATGGAAAGAGACCCACTGTTCTTGGAAAAGCTGAGCCAATATAGTCAAAATATCCATATTTCCAAAATTAGTATACAGATTTAATGCAATCCCAATGCAAATTCCAACAGTGTTCTTCATAGAACTGGAGAAAATAATACTTAAATTCATATGGAAACAGAAAAGTTTAGAATGGCAAAAGCAGTCCCAGGTAAAAAGGACAAAGTGGAAGTCACCATGCTGAAGTTATTTTACAAAAATACCATCATAAAAACAGCATGAGACTGGAACATAGATTAGATAATGAAGAAAAATCTCAAGCACATTGAACTACTGGTCTTTGCTAAAGAAGCCAAAATAATAAATGCTGTGGGGAAAAACGGGCTGTTCACATGCAGAAACTTGAATCTAGGCTCACATCTCTCACTGTGTTTTAAGTCAAAATGGATCAAAGATCTAAATGTTAAAACAGAAACATTTAACATGCTGGAAGATAAAACAGGTAAAACTCTTGAAGTCAAAGGAGCAGGCAAGTACTTTCTTAATAGAACTCATTTGCACAGAAAATAGATGGAAATCAACAATATATCAAATTAAAAATCTATGTAACAGAAGAAACAACCATCAGAGTGAAAAGATAATCTACAGAAGAAAATTTTGTCCAGTGACTCTCAGACAGATGACTAATATCTAGAATGTACAAAATACCCCTCCAAAATTATACTCCTCAAAATAAAAGACCTAATAAAAAATGAGTAAGACCTAATAAACAAAATGAACAGATGCTTTGCAGAAGTACAAATGGCCACTAAATACATAAAGATTCTCAAAGTCATTGACAACTACAGAAATGCAAATTAAAACACACTAACTGAGGAAAATGAGACACCATGTAGCCACTAATGATTTCCATCATTTTGATTTGAAATCCAATAATGCCTTTATTCTTGATTTTGATTCATTTTAGTCTGTTTTCAATTATTTTATTTCAATATGTATGAAGATATGGACACTATTTTGAAGAAAACACAAGACATTATGGTAGCCATTACTGATTTCCTAGTGTCTGGTCTTGAAAGTCCTTAAGGCTCTCATTCTTGTGTTTTGGTTGTTTTTATACTACTTTGATTTGTATTAAACTTATTGTGTGTGAAGATATGGACAGCTATTTCGAAGAAAACAAGGGACATTATGGTAGCTACTGTTGAATTACTGCTGTCTTTTTCTGAAATCCCATGTTATTTACATTGTTTTACTCTGCTCTGCTTTGTTCTGTTTTGGTTTGGTTTGCTTTGTTTTTCTTTTATTCTCTTTAAAAAAAATCTTTTTATGAAAAAAAAAACTTACCTTAACCCATAAAGAATGTCCATCATCAAGAAATCAAATAACAACAAATGCTTGTGGGGCTACGGGGAAAATGAACTCATTTGCACACTGTTGGTGGGCATGTAAACTAGTACCACCACTCTGAAAATCAATGGAGAGAGTCCTCACAAAAATTGAAACTAGAAATTCCACTTGATTTACCTATCCCTCTTCATAATATATTCCCAAAAGTGTTAAAGACATTGTTTTACAGTTACACATGTATACTTATATTTATAACAAAACACTTGTTAAGAGCCAAATCTTGCAAGAAGCATGTACATCCACCAATAGATGAATGGGTAAACAAAATGAGATTTTTCACACACTTGGGTAACTATTCCATCATAAAGAAAGATAAACTTGAAGTTTTTGTAGGGAAATGGACGAACCTTGAGAACATAATGTTAAGTAAAGTAAATCAGACATAAAAGTTTAAATATCACATGGTTTATCTCATGTGAGCAACCCAAAGTATCAACAAAGAGACAAGAAGAAGTCAGACAGTAGGAAGTGGGAAAGTAGATGTTTCTTCAAGTGGAAAGGGATCAAGAGGTGCTGAGTAGGGGGGGACAGGAAGGAAAGGGAATGAGAAAAAGATTAAAATGGGCTATGTACATGTACCAGCATGTCGCAAAGAATGCAAACATCACGTACTACAAATATGCATTTAAAATTCTTGAATAAAAAACGTAATCTACTGTTGCTGTGTGTTAAAATTATTTTGAAGTATAATTTATTTGAATTTATTAGACCTTGCTCATTTACTACCATTTCTTAATCTGCTTAGTTACTGAGAATTACTCAGGAAGTAATTCTTTCCTTTCTGTGACTTACCCAAGAGAAATTTATGTTTTGCTTATGGAAATTTTAAAAGTTATAAGTGGTTATAATCCTTATAAATTTGCATTTGTGTTTAAAATCAGTGATCTGAATTGAACTGGATGTTAAGTAGAGTCATAGCTATGAACCTGTGGTCAGATGCTCCAGACCCCGACAGTGTGATGGTTTTATGAATGTGAGGGAGTAGTGACACTTTAGTGGCTATTTTGGACAAGCCAAGAGGTTCTAGTCATCTAGCATTGACCCACCTGCCAGGACCCCTCTCTGGGAGGTGGACCCTGCAGCGAGCTACGACTCACTGAGCAACAGCAGGGGAAACTGAGAGACCTGAGGCAGATTAATTTCTGAAGAGCAAAGGCCACAGACAGGCGACTTATCTCAACAACATGAACAGAGGACCAGGTCTAAGGAGACAGCAGACTAATTCTCCCTAAAACCTAGCCTTTGGTGTCAGAGAGTAGGTTCCCACGGTGGCCACTGGAGTGCATGCCTTTGGCAGAAGCTAGCACCACTTTGTTGAGGGCAAGGAGACTGCCTGCCCTTGGGAAGAGAGTTGGAAACAAAACGTCCACACTCCAATGCACCCCAGTGAGTGG
This sequence comes from Hydrochoerus hydrochaeris, assembly GCA_004027455.1. NCBI lineage: Eukaryota > Metazoa > Chordata > Mammalia > Rodentia > Hydrochaeridae > Hydrochoerus > Hydrochoerus hydrochaeris. The sequence continues at coordinate 138,363 of PVLA01000100.1, forward strand.
AGAAATGGACTCAGATGGGAGCAGGCATAGAAGAACTTTTGGAGATGAAGCTAAAAAGCCTTTAGAAAGAAGGGAGAAAACTGCTGAAACCGAAGAACATTGCTTGGATGTCACAAGCAGGTAACCCTTAGTCATTGTAAATACCAGGGGATATGAGATAAAGGTAACACAAAAGGCTAGTCGGCTTAAGAGGGGAAAACCAGCTAGTATCAAAAGTAATCACAGCTAGAACCTAAAAAGGTATGTGCGTGGTCCCACATAGTGCAACAGAAAATAATTATTGACTCCCAACAGCTGTGCCAGTGTGGCCTCTTTCTATGTCTACGTGGTGGAGCATAGGCAAAGAAATGAACCTCCAGGTGCACAGCTGCTCACTGGATGCCCCAAGGTGTCCCCGAGTTTCCTCTGAGAGGCACAAGGCAGTGGAAAGTGGCCTCTGCAGAAGAAAGACATTTTATGAAGGCAGAATATTTTGGAAGGAAATATATTATGCATTTGTGTGGGACTGAAGACTCCATGTGGAAATGCAACCAGCAAGCAAGAATGAATAAAAAAGAGAAAAGTGTAAATAAGAGTATTGTAAAATTACAGTTTTCTGGATGAAATGGAAGTAACACTGTCACCTTGAACACTTGTCTATTTTGTTTTTCAGCTATAAAGCTCTGAAGGCTGGGGTCTCTCCACAGGGTTTAGTGTTCCCTGCATCTCACTATTTTCTGGAATGCAGCAGGTGCTTTAATCTTTCTAGACCATTTTTCAAATGCCTGGATATTCCCAAGTGCATCATTTCAGGAGGTAGGCAGTATAATTCTCAGAAATTCTGTTCTGAGAAAATGCCAGGCAGCAGACACTTCTCTACCATCTTGGGTCACAGCCAGGTCTGGGCTGGGAAGCCATGAAGGGAAGAAGTGCAGAGTTGGGGAGCATAGATAAAGTAAGCAAAAAAACCCGGTCAGCACAGCGAGTCCCCGTGGTTGGAGCTTTGCACACACCCTGAGCAGGGCCCAGCAAGCACTGTCATGAAGTGGCATCAGAGTGTCACCATCTTTGTTACCCACTTAAGCATGATCTGTGTAACCTTGTTCCTTCACTGTAGGGGCCAGTGTGTCAAAAGGGGTTCCCTCAATGACAAAGTCACGCAGACGATTTCTGGCAAGAGTTGTGGCAAAAGCCTGACATACTCCACTTGACATTCTCTAGTATGACCCATGATCTGTTGTTTTGGGGGAGCTGGGAAGGAGCTAGTCAGCTTCTGAGAAGGTGTGCCACAAAATTGTCCTTCAGAAAAGGCAGGCCATCTTCCCAGGCCTCTTGCTATTTAAGGGCTTTCATAATGGCCTTTTAGAAGATAAGAAAAAGGTTGAAACTTAGTTACCTGCTGGCTGAGACGACCATGTGTCCTGTTGGCCATGAGAGTAATGGCTCATTATTTATTTGTTATCCTTTGAAATTCTCAAAAGTTTGGATGGAGAGTTGTATGTGCTTTCTATTTCACACAAGCATTGGAGTCCTGAAGGCTTCAGAAGTTAAATTTTGCAGTACATTAAGTTCAGGTCTCTTTGGAGTTGGCCAAGCTTGGCTGTTTGTTAGAAGCAGGTGCTAGGTCTGTTGGTGTGGAACTCTGGCCCCTTTGGCTTTAAATGCTGTGTTCATTTCCCCAAAATCCTGGCATTTCTACTGTGAGATTTTGCAGAAAGCATCAGTGTTCTCTAAGATGGTTGGCCTGGATCCCTCCTCAGGGACAGCAGGACCGTTTTCAGCTGATATTTTATTTCCCTCTACACTTTCTCAGACACTGGTTAACCATAGACTCACAAATACTTTTCACATGTTCCCAACACCTCAGGACAGTGAGCAGGAATGTTTCTAGAGAGCTCTCAAACCTCTAGATTTCTTGAAATAATGGGTCCATTAGTATAAATTAAAATATTTATTGCCAAGTCTGATGCACCCCTTGCATACTAGCACTCAATAGGCTGAGGCAAGAGGATCACTAAGAGTTCAAAGTCACCTTGGGCTACAAAGTGAGTTCAAGGCCAGCCTGAACTGCAGTGATCCCATCTATAGTAAATAACAAACAGGTAAATAAATAAATAAAATTTAAAAAACTAAAACGTTTGAAATCCTCTTTGATAATTGTTTCCCACATAAAAATGCTCCTCTACTACCAATAATTCTATGTGATTGACAGACAGAGAAAGATAGAGACAGAGGGAGAGAGAAAAAGAGAGACAGAGACAGAGAGAGAGAAATGGGACTTGTTTTGTTCTAAAAGGCTGTAGAGCAGTAATGATCCATGTAAGTGAAGTTCCCTCCCCATAGGAAGGGACAGTACTTGACACTGGGGATAGCAGAGTAGCTCATAAACCGTGGAGCAGTATGTGGGTACAGGGTGGTATCTTGGGGGGTGGAGTTTCAATTCATGTTATACCTCAGATCTAGAAGCCCCCAGAGTCGCATGTGAGTGGAGGCAGGGCTTTTGGAAAAGTGACTGGACTATGGCCTTGCTTTCGGAGGTGGGGTCTTAGGGAAGAGGTGGCCACTGGAGGTGTGGGCCAGCAGGATACGTCTCTGTCCCCTTCCTCCCTTCTCTCTCTACTTCTTGGCTGCCCTGGGCCAAGCACTGGTTCTCCCTCCAGGCCTCCTCACCATGCCATTTCGGCATTGGAGCCAACTGACCAGTGGCTGATGCTTCTGCAACCATCAGCCAAAACAGACTTCTCTTCCTCTGACTGGTTCACTGGTGTCCAGCATTGAGTCTGTAAATGAAGAAGTAACTAAGCAGTTAAAGAGTATAACCCAACCTTATTACCCATTGCTGCTCAATTCTTTTAAATCTGCAAATATCTTTCTCAAGGGCATCAGTAGGAAGAAACTGGGAGATTTTCCTGATTATTATTATTTTATGTTTTTGTTGCTGGAGAAACTACTGTGCTCACAGCTTTTAAGCAGCCTAAAGGTGTTCTAAAGAATTCACTCATTTTAAAAAAATGTTTCCATTATCTTGGTCTCCAAAACTACTTAGAGAACCGTTCATCATGGGTATTATCTTCTTCACCAGCTGTGTTAGTTTTCCCTGTCTTCTTATAACAGGTTGGGTGGGTGACCCTGAGGCTTAATGCTGTTTATCTCACACTGCTGTTCAGTGCACTTAATGTATAACTCCAGAGAGTATGGATGGCGTCAACTCCTTGGACTGGTGGTGCTTCTCATTAGATTCTCCACCAAACACTGTGCTCTGCAGAGGATACAGACACAAGCACTGACCACAGACCCAGGGCCAGTGTGTAGGTGGAGCGTCTTTTGCAATGTCATAATTTCTCACAGATGGAGGCCTAGGGCTGTATGGTTGGAGGGACCACATGGCAGTAAATAAAGTTATCAACATTCGCAGAGAGTCTAGGTCTCTGTCACCCTTTTACCCAGTTCATCATTACCTGTAATGGCTCAAGCTCCCATTGTTGACTTCTTCCCCTCATGTCATGTTTTCCTATAGCAACCCCACATCTTTTGTAGCATGATCCTATCACCCTCCCCCTTAGACATTTGTAGAAACCCAGGGATTTCTTACCACCTGTTATGGTTGATACAGTGTGTCAACCTGAGAAGTTTAGAAGTGTAACTGAAAGACTCAGCAGGGAGCCAAGGTTCTTGCTTTGTAAACACCCCCATCCTGTACAAGAGGACAAGGAGATTTTGTGAGTGCTACCCTGGACCTGGGGCAGGGTGAGATGGTGGTGGTGGTGGCAGAGGCTTGTGTACAATATAAAGGAGGAAAAGACACTTGCTTTGCTGCTCCTTTTTGCTCTAGTTACTTTTTCTGGCTGCTGCTTTGAAGAGCTGCCTCTGTACCATGACACCCTGCCTTGGAGCCAGCTGATTATGGACTGAAACCTCCACAAACTATGAGCTAAATAACCTTTCCCTCCTTAATTTTGGGTGGCAGGTAGTTTGTCCCAGCAAAGTTACTAAGACACCATCTTAAAATAAAATGCTAACTATGTAAAAATTTTAGGTCCCTCCTCACACTTTTGAGCTTTGGGATCCACACCCTCTCCTGCTCACTGTGCTCAGGCAGCCTGGCTTTCGTTTACTGCAGACGCTCCCTGGCTCTGTCTGTCCTGCCAAGTGTGATGGTACCATGTGCTCTGCCCTAGGACTCTCAGTGGGACTTCACATCCTGGTCCTTCTCCATGTGGGTTTCAGAAGGGAAGCAATGACCACAAATGAGGAACACACCCACCACAGTCCCATTTCCTTAATGTGTGTTCACAGTATCTGACAACGTGTGAAGATACAGTGTTCATTTATTTACTTGCTTTACTGTGCATTGCTTAGTTGTTATTATTTGGCATCATTCTTCATTCCGCCTTAAGATCTTATTACTTCAACTCATTCCCACAGGGACTTTGCCTTTCTAACGTAAGTATTTTTGCCCATGTTGTGTAGTATACTAAACACAGAAAACAATATTAAAATATGTGCTAAATGGATAAGGACTCCAGCCTATTTACTCAATTCAATAGAATTGTTTTCTTTGGGAAAGTTCAGATATTTGTAAGAATTCATTATGATGAACTGATAAGTAGTATATCCTTTAAATAAAAACGAGTCAGTAGTTGATATGCTTCCTATGTATGGGCTAGAGATGTAGCCAGTAAAAATGGATTACCAGCCAGTAACCAATGATGAAAGGAGACACTGCCTGTCACTGGCAGAATTGTTAAGAAGAAAATCAATCCTAAGTAGTCTGTGTTTTCATTGTATTTCTGTCTGTATTTTTTCTGTCTTGCTACTTCTCTTGAGTATGCTATTTGGCATGTCTGAGCTAACCTCTAGCCATGAGAAACATGATGTACATATGGATAGAGAGGTATCTATATGGCTCAGTCTGCACAGGGAAAGGCTTTGTTCCATTGTTAGAGAAACAATGACTGTTATTGAGATTTAACCTCCACTTGTGTTAGGAAAAGGACATGTAGTAGGACATTCTGCTAAGAAAAAGAAACTGCAGGGCTGTTTCCATGGGAATGAACAGGCAGTCCTTAAATTCTGCTGCAGCATAAGTAGCCAACTCTCAATTCCTCAAGTTTATGGAATCACTTGAGGTCATTTCCTATACACCAAGTTTATAGGAAGTTTATAGGAAGGTCATTTCCTATACACCAAGCAAGTAGTCTCTAACAGAGTCCAGCTGTTCTACCAGATGTGTCCAGTGGTGATCAGATCCACTGTGAGGGTACCTGGCATGACCAGAAAGGTGAGCACATTGCTTGACCATCAAATGCTACAGCTGAGAGTTCTCATGTTCAAATGATCAGTAACTACATGTTTTTCAATTTTTCAGAACATAAATAATATAATAGAACATACTATTCTACATATAATAGATTTGAAGATGAGGCACTTTTATGCTACATTTTATTTACTGTAATTTTAGAAGTCATGATAAAATTCAGCATGATGACTAGAACACAATTTTAGCATTCATATAGGCTATTGAAAGAACTCTAGGCACTAGTCTGATATTTTAATGAACTTTAACATGTACTTATAAGAATTTGTTAAGCTTTCCCCAGTGTCCCTGTGTAAGTACCCTACATATCCAATTGCACGTTGTGATAGGCAGAGGAGAGACTGCGTTACAAAAGGACAGCAAGGGCTTCTGTGTTTAAGGAGATAAAGTTGTGAGTTTATGCACAATTAGTTAATTTCCTCACAGCTGTCTTTTTTGTTTTTAATTCCAAAGAACTCTTAAGTGTGTTTGGGAATTTTTCCATTCAAAATACCGTATCTGATAACTGATCTTTAATTTTTCATGGAGAGGATAATTATTTACTCTCAGAATGCAGTGAGAAAGTCTGGAAAATAGTTGTAATGGGGAAATAAATACTGAAGAAAATGAATATTGGAGAAAAAAATCAGAAGATGTACCTGTCTGTATTATTGTCTGTCTCATGCAAATGTACACAGTACATCACTAACTCAAATTTTTGCCACCTTGTAAGTGAGATAATCTATCTTAGACTCTTTCTCAAAAGATCCTTGAGGATCTTCAGAGGAAAGATTGAAAATTCCAACAATGCATGTAATGGTCTAGAACACGTGGCTGGAGTATGGCTGCAGTGTAGCTCTGCTTGCTTTCGTCTCTGATTGTGCCAAAATGGTGCCAAAATGGTTCACAGCCTATGACAACAGGGCGGCTTTCTTTTCCAGATTTTGTACTCCAGCATATGATTGGAGTTTACAGCTCAGCCCCGTTTGGTAACTTCCCAATGCAGCTGTGGCAAGATGATATGTATGAATACATTATTTTTTTCTCCTAAAGTTGCCTTTTCTTGTCCCATTTCACTGTGCATTCCATTAATGCAGGCATCATGCTCCTGGCTCTCGGTACACATGTGGGAGCCTGCAAAGCAGAAACAGCAGTGTTTACAGCATTCATTCTCCAAATCCAAATCTGGAAATGGGGGAGGTCAAAGTGCATACAAAACAATGTTTAGTCAGAAGCTTGTGGGAGATTCAGGTTCCATACTGATGATGAATAAGTAGTATAATATTCGTGTCTACATGTCAAATGGGCCACTAGAGTTCAGTGCATTTTGATCTGAGAAACAAAATATTTTTGTGAACACTCAGTTATGATCAGTGAGTTAGTGATAAACACAATATTCCAATAATCCATAGAGGATTATGGCGAGAGAAAAAATCCAGTCACAAACTGAACATCTGTGTGATCCCATACATATTACATTCTTGAGATGAAAAATTATTTATAACAGAGGATAGATCCTTGGTGTTCAGGGTTAATGAGGGACCAGTGGGGAACACAGTTAGGTGTGGCCACATAAGCCACCATAGGGGGGTAATGTTCTGTATATGGACTGGTCAGTGTCCATGTCCATGATGAGACTGTGCTGTGGTTTGTAACTTACAATGAGCTTAAGAGGAACCTCCTTGAATTATACAATTTCACGCTGATCTTCAGTGAACTTAGAATAGAATGTTAAAAAGTATTTGTCTCCTTGCTGCCATCTCCAGCCCAGCTGTGCTAGTGCACCTGGAGGTGACTTTCAAGACAAAAGGTTTATGAAGGCTACTACCAGGGAGCAAGGACAGGAAAATTGTTACTAACAGGGAAGAGTCGTGGGAAGTGTGGACAGGTCCAGCATCTCTTCTCAGAAAGCCCGCAAGGGTGTGTGCACTCTCAACAGTACCACTTGGCAAAAATCTTAATAGTGAGACCACTCAACAGCAGCAGCACTGGTCAGAGATCCAAGATAAGGGACTGGACAAGCATTTGTCAGTAACAACTAGGAGGTCCTGGGGTGGCTGGCTGGACCATCACACTATTTTCTCCACCAGATTCCTTTGTTCTACACCTGGTTCTGAAGGGAGAGGATGTTATAAATTGCTACACAAGCAATGACATTAGCTCATTTTGTTCCATTGTATAACAGCATTTCAAGGACAGCTGACTTCCAAATACAGGCAGAAAGGCAGATTCTATAGATGCCAGTTTTCCCAGTTCCCAGTGTCTCCCAGATAAGAGTTACCTGGACAATCAGGTCCTGGTACACTTCTGATGTTTTCATCACTGAGAGTCTGGAGAATGCAAAAGAACATGGTAATGAATAGACTACTTTTTTACAGGGATGATATACTACTAAACAGCTTTTCCTCTGACTCTTAATGGAAATGTAAAAAATAAAAATAAACAAAAAAATAAGGATGCAAAAGCACAGGAAAGATTCTATGGTGTCTGACCCAAAGATGGAGAGGCTGCAAGACAAGGAATGTGGTGACCTCAACTCGCAGCAATGCATTCACTGACAGCTGCTTACAGATATGAGCCCTATGCTCATCACAGCCTAGCTCTTCTGACAGCTACAGGTGTATAACCCAGTGACACCTAGGTCCATCTTTGTAGCATGTCAACTGGCCACCACCACTATGCTGGGGTGTAGGTCTGAACTACACAGCTGGCAGGTAGCTCATAGCTGTGTAAAGCTGCTGAATTTGTGATCATTTATTACCTGAAAAGGAAAATGAACACAATCTCATTGAACACTGAAACTCCCAGAAGCCAGAAAGAGAAAGATGGGGTGGTGACTGATGGAAATTTTAGTGTCTCTAAATAACATCCTGCAACAGAAGTTGAAGAGAATATTTAAAGGAAAAAATATCACCATGATCTTGTTAGAACACAGGGCGTAGCTACTACGTTAGGCACAAGGACCACTTCAGTGTGTCTTGTTTTGCAGTGGGAGGAGAAGTGGAGCCTGGGAAGATAAGGATTTACAGCCCAGGAGCTGGGAGTGGACAATTACTAGGAGGACTAACCTGACCTAATAGGATTTTTGATGAAGGATGATCAGACATTACTGAGAATGGGCAGAGAACAGATAATTTGACAGATATTAAGGTTGGATGATTCCAGCTGAAATAACATGGTAGGATTCTTGATTAATCTGGACAATGCAAAGATGAGCACAGAAGCTGCAAAAGAGGCCTCATTGGAAAAGGAGCAATAAGGGCCTCTGCAGAGTTCAGGCAATGGTCAGAAATTGTCAGTATTGAGTTTGGGAGATTTGACTGTTCACAAGTCATTTATCAGAGAGAAATAAGAAAAAATCAGTCAGTGGGAATCAGAGACAGTGGCACAGTAGCACTGTCAAAAGAGACATGGGGTTTGTTTTAACTATGGGGCGTTTTATGCCAACAGTTGGTGAATGACGAGCAGGCAGCTAGCCCAGGAGCACAAGATTCAAAGGAGTAGGCACAACACAAACTGCCGGTCCTATAATTCAGCAAACCTGGGTATGAGAAGAGCTCACTTCACTCAAATGAGGAAACTGAAAACAAGCACTTCAACAAATCTTCAAGCTGGAAAGGGGAAGCAACACCACCCTAAAAACTTGGAAGGAAGTAGGGAACAGAAAACAATTTCCTCCACTAACCAGAAGAACTTTTCAGAGAAACACTGTCAATCACACTAAATTCAGTAAGGCACACTGTATGAAATAAGACCAGAAATCCATACTGAGAAACTGGTTGAGATGGAAATTGAGAGGGGCAAGATGAAAAAATGCTCCATGGAAACCAACTTGGGAGCAAACCAAATGGCAATTGATGTGTGGGGCTGCGTTTCATGTGATTAACCTTGACTAAAACCTGCAGTCACTGCAAGCCTGCTCAAGGGCTGCCACCATGGTGAGCTCAGTGGAGCCAGGAGGAGGGTCAGAAATTACCTGGAGAGTATATTCAGACAGAGAGCATTAATAAAGATATAGCAATGAAAATGGCAATATAAGGTTGTTTTTTAAAGCATGAATACAATTGAATGCTTATCCTTGTGGAAAATTTGGATTCTCACTCCCCATAAGAATGTAGCAAATAGACCCACAAAGAGTGTGGACTGATCCTCTGGGTTTAGCAATTACATTTCTGACAATCACATTCATGTTTCCTCCTGCTTGCTTATTGTGCTAGTTTTCAAGCAAATTCAAGGCATCACATCATTTCCACCTTTAACATTTGTACAATATTCATCTCTGACAGGAATATTTGTAATTCTTATATTTTAAAATAAATGTCTTTGTCTTCTACAAACTTACTAAATAGTCATCTAAAAATATTCTCTAAACCACAGTATGAGTGATTCCTGGCTGGGCAGAACATCGTTCATCTAACCAATCTCCTCATGGATTTTTAAATTCTTTACATTCTTTCATCTTAGTAAAAACGTTGCAATAAAAACATATTTTCACTTCATTGTATCTGAACAAGAAATGTCTAGCTGATGAGTTGGTGAACAAAAATGATCCATATTTTAAATTTTGATAAATGTTGTCAACATGTTCTTCAAAGAGATTGTACTAGTTTGAAATCCTCCATTAATATGTGTATTTCCCTGTACCCTTACAAACTAGTACAATGACAAAGTCAAAAAGGTTTAATAAAATCTTGTGAGGTAAAAAATGTTCTCTAGTGACAATGTGTAATAGATGTAGCTTTAATGAAAAATGCATGATTCATCATTATTTCTAGAATCACAATATCATTAAGATACATATATATTTACATAGAAGAGAGAATATTGGCAGACAATGTTAAAATTCTTAATTAAGATTTTTAACTCTCTTCTTTATGCTTTCCTGGGTTTTGTAAATTTTATGAAAAATGTACTTATTTATTGTCAGGAAAGAGCATTTATAAAAGGAGTTTTATATAATTACACATATATCATCAGAAACATATTTCTCTAGTACTAAAATGTCATTTTTGAATTTGGCTAAGGTTCTTCAGATGCTTTTACTTTACTAGGTGCTTTGTTTTGACTTTGTTGGTGAGTTTCCTGTCAGTGTTCCAGATAGTAGTGGGTTTGAGATACAGAATTTCATGCACATCAAACTACTGCTGATTAGTCTTCGCTTAATACCATGTCTACAAAAGCAACAGACTCAGTGTCATTTAAAAAGTAAGTAAAGAGAAAATAGGAAGAGGTCTGACATCTGCTCTGAGCTTGCTCAGAAGAGAATGGATGATTAATGGGCACTTTCTCAAGAGTGGACTTATTGGAAATGACATTGAAGATAGTAATAAAATTGAACGAGCTGAGGAAATACATCTTTCAGATCCAACTTAACACTTACTTATGAAATTGCTTTTGCCTGAGGAAATCAAAATGTTCACCGGGGGTGCATGTCTGGGCCATGAAGATCTCACTCTGAGGGCTCGTCCTCTGATGTGAGCTGTCAGGTGCTGCTACCTGAACCAGGCAGAAAGACTGCAAATGGACAAGTCAGCAGAGCATCACGCACAAGCTCTCGATCGATTTAGATTTGCAGCTGATTTTATCTAATCCTCAAACATCTGCACCTGACTTTCCTCCCAACTTTGTAATTTTCCCATCATTACCAAGAATCTGTATTTAATTCTGAAAAAAAAAAATCAGTTCCCCGGAGGACATTTATTCCTACTCAGCTTTTGGTTTGCAGGCCAGAGATAATAATGTTTTAACGCTTACTAGAAGAATGAAAACAAGAGTGCAGATGGGTTCATGAGTCAGCAAAAAATGCAACAGGACTATAACATTGAAATCTTCCTTGATGCCTTTGGAGATTTTGACCTTAACATTATGGAATATGGTTATTTCTTAAAATCATAATTATTTCTGCGGTGATTTTAAATCAGCTGGCAAAGAAAGCATTATAAACATGATTTACCCAGAAATTTTAGAATTTACTTTCTTAATTGTTTGCTATATTAACTTAATCTGCTTAGCATTGATTAAGCCCATTCTGAGTGTCTAAACTGTAAATTCTAGCTTAGTTATATCCACTGACCATAAGGCAAGTGATGCTGGGATACTGAGCAGGTGTCTGAGCTGCACTATCTCCCATGGATTATTTGATGTGAAAGTCCAATTGTGCATCTCAGGGATCATGTATTTGCCTAACCTGTTCTAACTTGTTCAACTTTGTAGCATAAAGCAATGTTGACACTTACATTGTTAGGAGGAAATTCTTTTAAATATAGAAAATAGATTTTTTTAAATGAGGCAAAAGAAAAATGCATCATTTGCCTAGAGAAATCCTAAAGTTATTTCCCAGGTGCACAGTTTGCTAAGCTTATGATTAGTTGCTTAATCATTTTAGTCAGCATTGAGCATACCTTTCTTCTTCATCAATATTCTAAAATGAGTTTATTTTTACGTTAGATTTATGGTTTCTACTTTACCCTATCCTGTAATTGTCTTGAGTTTTATTGATTACTTTTTCCACATATTTATTCATATAATGGATATACTGATTTTTTTCCTTTTCCAGTTTATATCCTTCTTTCATGTTTAGTGAGCACGAAAGTCATTTGGTACATAAAATTCTGCCACTGAGCCCCAAATATCCATGTTCTTTTGATTTCCAAATGCATCCACTCTATCCCACCAGTTCCAACGTTCTCAAGGCATTTTTCCATTACTATGTCTGAATGTTTGTGTCCCCCCAAGATTCAGATCCTGTAATCCCAGCTTTCAGGGTGATGATGTTGGGAGGCAGGGACTTTGGGCAGGATTAGGTAAGGAGAACTTTGCTACACAGATGGAGCTGTAGTTTTTATAAAATAGGCCCAGGGAGCTCCTTCACCCTCCCACCATGTGAAGAAACAGCAAGAGGACACCATCTCAGTGTCACCAAGTGCCCTCTCTGGATCTCTGGGGGAGTCTGCAAATCTGTGAGGATCAAATGTTTCTTGTGTAAGCCTCCTAGTTTTTAATAGTAGTTTATTAACCCCAAAAGACTAAGACAAATTTCAACTTTAAAACTGAAAGTCCAAAGTCTCACTGAAATCTTGTCTATATCAGATGTGGGTATCAGTTCAGCTAGGATACATGGAAGCAAACTTTCTCCTCAGTTTTGGACCAGTAAAACCAAACAAGCAATACACTTCTAAGATTCAGTGCAGGAGCAGACCCAAGATAAACATCTCCAGTCCAAATGGAGAAACAAGAATGGGGAAAGGAGTTATGATCCCAAGCAAGTACAAAACCTGGCAAGGAAATGCCATGAGACTGAATAGCTTGCTAATAACCCTCTCTGGCTCAGTGTTCTATCTACCTTCTGGATCCACTAGCAAAGAGTCTGTCTCCTAGGTTCTACCTGTCAAGATCTAGTTCCGATGCCTTTGAGTGATTCCATTCTCAAAACTTTGGACAGAAGTTACCAGGTCTGTTGAAAGTAATTCTTCCTAAAACCCAGGAGGCCACCCTCATGATCTCTGAACAACTTTGCTGGTCTTTCTCCCCTTGTCTTCAAGAATAGTGCACATTTGTAACCAAACTGCAATAAGATCTCATCCTTTAAAATCTGATAAGTTCAACTGTTGTTTTATCTGTTCTTGTCTCCTTGTCATTCAGGTCAAACTAGACTCTTTCTTTCTGATGTACTGACAAAGGCATGTTCATACTCATACGATGTCCTTACCAAATTATCCTGTCACATCCTTAATATCTCTGTGGAACATGCTCCTTCACTTACACACTACATTCCTAACTTCTACTTCAACTTCACTCAATAGACACATCTTCAAGCCATTGTCAGATTCTCACACTTTATTATCAGCAATCAAGAGGAACCAAGCTATTCTCTCAACACTTCTTCCTCAGCTAAATATCTAATTTCTTTGCTCACAAGTTTTATTCCACAGAATACTGGAATATGAACATAATTTAGCCAGCATTTTTGCTATATCAAGAGACAGCCTTTGCTCCAGTTTCCAATAAGCTGCATATCATTTCTTACTGAGACATCCTCAGACTGTCCACATTTCTTTCGACAGCTTCTTCATCATTGTGTAGATGTTACTAATGGAGATGGAAGCTTTCTCTCCACCTCTACCTTTTCCTTTCTGCAACATCACCAGAATTACACATAAAATCCCTTATATGACAGTCTCCAACATGCACGTCAAAATTCATTTAGCCTCTAGCCAGTAACTGGCTCCAAAGCTACTTCCACAGTTCTGAGTACCTATTACAACAGCACCTCCACTTCTTGGTAACAAATTTAATGTTAGTGGGCTCAGACTGCCATAACAGACTGCCTTGACAAAGTGGCCTAAGGTTTCACAGTTCTGAAAGCTGGGAAATTCAAAATCAAGGTGCCAGCGTACTCAGCATCTTGTGAGGACCACTTCTGGGCCCATAAATAGCAAACTTTGTGCTGTTTCTTCCTATGATAGAAAGGCATGACAGGTGTCTCTCAGACTTCTTTCATAAGGTGACTCATTCATTCCACCTCTGGGCTCTACCCTTATAGCCTGACTTGTTCCCCAAAATCTACTTCTTAATGCCGTTGCCTTATGGTTAGGATTTCAACATGTGAAATTTGGGGGAGAACAAACATTTACACCATCTCAATAGTCACATCAGATACATGTAATAATGTCTAAAACTATACAACATAAAGCATCCTTTTCAAATGGTATACAATTGCTTAGAAATATATCTGGTTAAAAGTCAAGCTTAAGGTTTCTATCAACTTATCAAATGTAACATTATTTGATTTTTATATCCATAAACCCTCAAGTAATGGCCTATGTTTTTCTGATGAATGCAGTTTCGTATTTCACCACACACAACTTATTTCAAAATCACAACCTAAGTAATTTTTTTATTTATGGAGGTAATTTGATTAATATGATACCAATATATCTCTTTAACTTGCAATCAAGATACAGTCTGATTTCTTGGATCATATTTCTTCATGAAGTTGATGTCAGGGGTTAACTTTTATTTACTTGTTTTATATTTGCCTTCAATAGAGACAACAGTAGTGGACGTATAGAACTCATTACTCTCATTATCATGCAGATACTAATAATGCTTTTTATAATGTCCAAATTTTCTAAAATGTTCTTTAGAGACAAATGTTATGCCCAATATCAAATATGAGAAACCTTATGTCCCACAATCTGGTTTGATTTTTCCCCAAATCTATCTGTATTCTTTTTTTTTTTTCATTTAAAGAGAAAAAAACAGGAAAAAGGTAGAAATATTACAGAATTTCAAGAAAAGAAGATAAACAGTAAGAAATCACTAGTTGATGCATTACATATTGTTCTTTTAGAAATAGTTATTCAAGTTACAGAATTAAAGCACACAAAGTGGACACTCAAGCAGTGAGAGTGCAAGCAGATCTGTTCAGCAATCCAACCAGAACCTAGAAATATGGTCATCAATCCCACACACCTAAACATACATGCAGCTATATCTTTTATAGCACTTCCTATTTCCTCTTTTTTTACAATAGCAATTATACATTTTAAAAATTTTATTTAAAGAGAAGAAAAAAAAAGCAAAACAGAAAAAAAGGTAGCAACAATACAGAATTCTAAAAGAAAGAAAGAAAAAGGAGAATGAGAAAAAGCCCCACTAAGAAATCAATAGTTTATAAATTACATACTGTCATCCTGGATGTAGTTGTTCAAGTTACAAAGTTAAAGGGTATGTAGTAAATATTCAAACAGTCAGACTACAAACAATTCTGCTCAAAGATCCAACAAAGATTCAGCAATATGGTCATCTATTTTACACATTCAAACATACAAGCAGTTATATCTCTCAGAGCATTTTCTTTTCCTCTCTTTTTTACAATAGCAATTACACATTTTGGTTTTATTACTCTTGTAGCTCTTATTTACTTTTTACACTAGAGACACAATATGATATTTATAAATATGATTCTTATTTATTTCACAAATGAGGATACTCTCAAGTTGTCTCCATTTGTCTATGAAGGCCTCAAGATCATCCTTTTTTATAGCTGAGTAATATTCCATTGTATAAAAATGCCACATCTTTTTCATCCACTCTGCAGTAGTTGGGCATGTTGGTTGTTTCCAGGATTTGGCTATCACAAGTTGTGCCACTATGAACATGGGTGCACATGTATCACTGTGATATGAACTTTTCAGTTCTTCGGGGAAAATACCCAGGAGGGGAATAGCTGGATTGAATGGGGCTTCCAATCCTAGTCATCTGAGAATTCTCCATATGGATTTCCATAGTGGTTGCACCAGTCTACATTCCCACCAACAGTGGAGCAGTGTTCCTTTTTCCCCGCAACCTCACCAACATTTGTTATCAGTTGATTTCTTGATGGCAGCTATTCTTTCCAGAGTAAGGTGGAATCTCAATGCTGTTTTAATTTGCATGTGTCGAATGACCAGTGATGGTGAACATTTCTTCATGTATTTATTTGCCATTTGTATATCTTTCTCTGAGAACTGTGTGTTCATCTCAAATGCCCATTTTTGGAGAGGGTCTTTGAATTTGGGGGGCTCGATTTTTTCAATTTTTTATATATTCTGGACACAAGTCCTTTGTCTGAGGGGTTGCTGGTTAAAATTTTTCCCACTCTGTTGGTTTTCTTTTCACTCTGGTGGTGATTTCCTTTGATGTGCAGAAACTTTTCAATAATGTGAGATCCCATTTGTTGATTCTTTGAAGTGTTTCCCATGCAGTTTGCATTTTGTTCATGAATTCTCTGCCTACCTCTATGTCTCCAAGACTTCTACCTACCTTGTCTTCCAGTAGACTTAGTGTTTCTGTTTTAATATTTATATCTTTGATCCATTTAGACTTTAGCTGTGTGCATGGTGATAGGCATGGGTCTAGTTTCAGTCTTCAGCATGTAGAGAGCCAATTTTTCCAACACCACTTATTAAAGAGACTATCCTTCTTCCAGTGGACATATTTAGCCCCTTTGTCAAATATCAGGTGGCTGAGTGTCTTTGTAATTGTGCTTGCATCTTCTAATCTGTTCCATTGATCCTCAGGTCTATTTCTTTGCCAGTATCAAGCTGATTTTGCCACTGTGGCTTTATAGTACTATTTCAAGTCAGGAATTGAGATGCCTTCTGCCTTGCTTTTGTTGCCTACAATTGCCTTTGCTATTCCAGGTTTCTTCTGTTTCCAAATGAATTTTAGTAGTGTGTTCTCTAGATCTGTGAGGTATGTCAATGGTATTTTGATTGGGATTGCATTAAATCTGTATAACAGTTTTGGGAGTCTGGCCATTTTCACAATGTTGGTTCTTCCTAACCAAGAGCAAGGAATATCCTTCCATTTTCTAATACCCTCTTCAATATCCTTTTTCAGTGTAGTATAATTTTCAGCATATAGGTCTTTTACATTTTTAGTTAGGTTGGTTCCTAAGTATTTCATTTTTTTACATGTTATTGTAAAAAAGGGTGATAGTTCCATAATTTCTCTCTCAGTGAGTCTTTTGTTTGTGTACAGGAATGCTATTGATTTTTGAGCATTGACTTTGTATCCAGCTACACTGCTGAACCTGTTCATTACCTCTAGTAGTCTTTTAATGGAGTTTTTTGGGTCTTCTATATAGAGTATCATGTCATTTGCAAATAGTGATAATTTAGCTTCTTCCTTTCCTATCTTTACTCCTTTTATTTCTCTCTCTTGTCTGATTGCCCTGGCTAGTGTTTCCAGAACTATACTGAAAAGGTGTTGTGATAGTGGACATCCTTGTCTTGTTCCTGATTTTAAAGTGAAAGCTTTCAGTTTTTGTCCATTTAGTATAATGTTGGCTGTTGGTTTGTCATAGATGGTCTTTATAAGGTTGAGGTAGGCACCGTGTATTCCGAGTTTCTGAAGGGTTTTTATCATGAACATGTGTTGGACTTTGTCGAAAGCTTTTTCTGCATCTATTGAGATGACCATGTGGTTTTTGTTTTTGGCTCTGTTGATGTGGTGAATTACATTTATTGATTTGCGTATGTTAAACCATCCCTGCATTCCTGGAATGAACCCCACTTGGTCATGATGTATAACCTTCTTGATGATTTGCTGCATTCCATTTGCCAGTATTTTGTTGAGAATCTTTGCATCAATGTTCATTAGTGAGATAGGCCTATAGTTCTCTTTTTTGGTTGGATCTTTCTCTGGTTTTGGTATCAGAGTAATACTTGCCTCCAGGAATGATTTAGGGAGGATTGCTTTCTTCTCAAATTCATTGAAGAATTTAAGGAGTACTGGCATCAAATCTTCTCTAAATTTCTTGTACAATTCAGCTGTGAATCCATTAGGACCTGGACTTTTCTTTGTTGATAAGTTTTTAATTACATTTTCAATTTCAACAGCTGATATTGGGTTGTTCAAAATTGCTACATCTTCTTGGTTGAGCTTTGGTAGTTCATATATTTCTAGAAATATGTCCATTTCCTCTGTGTTTTCCACTCTATGTGAGTAGAGATTTTCAAAGTAGGTATTCATGATCTTTTGAATTTCCATGGGATCTGTAGTAATTTCCCCCTTTTCAGTTCTTATTGTGTGAATTTGGGTTTTTTTCTTTCTTTCTCTTGATAAGGTTAGCTAGGGGTTTGTCAACTTTGTTGATTCTCTCAAAAAAATGCCAGCTTTTTGATTCATTCATTCTTTATATTGTTTTTTTAGTTTCAATTGCATTGATTTCTGCTCTAATCTTTACAATTTCCTCTCTTCTATGAGCTTTGAGTTTAGCTTGCTCTTCCTTTTCTAGGAGCTTGATATGGAGCATTATGTTGTGTATTTGTGCTCGTTCTGTTTTCTTGATATGACAGTTTATTGCTATATATTTCCCTCTTAAGCCTGCTTTCATTGCATCCCACAGATTACAGCATGTTGTTTCTATATTTTCATTGAATTGTAGGTATTGTTTTATTTATTCTTTAATTTCATCTGTAGCCCACTGGTTGTTCAAAAGGCTGTTATTTAATTTCCATGTATTTATGTAGGTTTTACAATTTCTTTTGCCATTAATTTCCAATTTCAGTGCACTATGGTCAGATATTATGCATGGTATGATTTCGATACCTTTGCATTTACTTAAGAATGTTTTATGGGATAATATATGATCTATTTTGGAGAATGTCCCATGTACAGCTGAGAAGAATGTGTATTCTGATGTGGTTGGGTGGAACACTCTGTAAAACATCTACTAAGTCCAATTGCTCACAGGTATGATTCAGTTCTGTTATTTCTTTGCTGACTTTTTGTCTAGTTGATTTATTTCTTTGTGACAATGGGCTGTTAAGATCTCCTGTTATAATTGAGTTCTTGTATATTTGATTTTTCATGTCCGTTAGTATCTGTCTTATATAGTTGAGTGCTCCTGTATTAGGTTCATATATATTTATAATTGTTAGTTCTTCCTTTTGAATTTTACCACTAACAAGTATGTAGTGACCTTCTCTATCTCTTTTAACCATTTTCGGTTTGCAGTTCATGTTGTCTGCAAATAGAATAGCTACCCCTGCTTTTTTCTGGGTTCCTGTTGCATGGAATACTGTTTTCCATCCTTTGACTTTTAATCTATGAGTTTCCTTTTGGGTCAGATGTGTTTCTTGTATGCAGAATATTGTGGGGTCCTGTTTCTTGATCCATTCTGTCAATTTATTTCTTTTTATAGGTGAATTAAGGCCATTTATATTTATGGGTATCACTGATATGTACTGGCTCGACTGCCATGTTATGTTCAAGTCA
>PVLA01000100.1:157504-302504 GCA_004027455.1 Hydrochoerus hydrochaeris
TTGCTTATCCTACCTGGTGGTTTCTTTCTGTTGTTGTTTTGGGGATTGTGGTCATTTTTATCTCTGTCTAGTATGTCTTTCAGTACTCTTTCTAGGGTTGGTTTGGTGGACATGAATTTCTTCAGTTGTTCTTTGTCATGGAAGTATCTTGTTTCTCCATTAAATTTGAATGAAAGTTTTGCTGGGTACATCAGTCTGGCTTGAAGGTTGTTTTCTTTCAGGGCTTGAAATGCCTCACTCCAAGCTCTTCTTGACTTGAGAGTTTGTGCTGAAAAGTCTGCTGTGATTCTAATGGGCTTTCCTTGATAGGTGAGTTGTCTTTTCTCTGACAGCTTTTAATATTCTGTTTTTATGCTGTATGTCTGAGATCTTAATTATTATGTGTCTGGGTATGGATTTATGTTGATTGTGACTGACTGGTGTTCTATATGCCTCACTTATCTGCATATCAGATTCTTTCCCCATGTTTGGGAAATTTTCTGCAATTATTTCTGTAAATACTTTACATATGTCATTTTCCTGGACTCCTGTATCTTCGCTAATGCCCATTATTCTTTTATTGTTGCTCTTGGCATCATCATGAAGCTTCTGGATTGTCATTTCATGCTGCTTTGTTATTTTTATAAGTTCTATCCTTTCCTGATCACTAACTGTGATCCTGTCCTCAAGGTCTGAAATCCTATCCTCAGCCTCCTTTAGGCAGTTTTGCATGCTTTCAATAGAATTTTTTGTTTCTTGGATGTCTCTTTGAGTTTGTTTCATGAATTCTGCTTGTTTTCTATAGTGTTCATTCCAAGTTTCAATCAGTTTCCCATGCTCATGTACTTTTTTCTCTAGTTCTTCTTTAGCTGCATTCAACAACTCCTTTACTAAAGTTGTTATTTCTGTCTTTACATGGGCGAGTACTTCTAGTTTGATTTCCTCTATAGCCTGATGCAGTTGTTTTTTTATCACACTTGCTATCTTTTCTGAGATTCCTGGTGTGTTATTTTTGGGGACCACTATTTCAATGTCTCCTATACTTGCTTCTGGTGAACTATATGTTTGAGACTGCATTTTGCTTTTTCATTTTGTCATTTTTCACTCTGCCTGGTAGGAGGGGATCACACATACTCTTTTCAGACACACCAAAGTCTTATAGTTATTTGGCGGGGGTTTTACTACTGGCCCTATTTCTCCCCTGTACACCTCTATTTTAGGGGTATACTCACATTGATACAGTCAATCTGGTGTAGTCCAAAGTTCACCACCTGGGAGCAAAGTTCCAAATTTTCTCACACTAATTGTATCCTGCTGAGATCTTCTGATGTTCCAGGTGGGAGGGTGGGCCCATCTGTAGCAGTCCAGGGCTGTTTTCAGTCTTGAGTGGGCCTCCTCGATGTTCCGGGTAGCAGGGTGTGCCCACAGGGGAGGTCCTGGGTAGCCTACGCCTGAGGCAGGCTTGCGCTGAGTTCCTGGTGGCAGGGCGGGCCCTTGTTGGAGGTTAAGGGCAGCCTTGCTCTGAGGCGGCCTTCACTGAGTTCCGGTGGCAGGGCCAGCCCACAGTGGATCTTCCTTCTATCTGTATTCTTTACTGACCCTTCTGATATGCATCCCAGTCTCCTGTTAAGCAAATATTTCTTGGGTAAATACATGGGGCAGGCATTGCTTTGAATATTATGATATATCAGTGGGTAACAGGCCTGCCACATGAAATTTGAACACAAATTTAAGAGAATTAACCAAACAAATATCTGGGCAATGAGTGTTTCAACAAAAGGCTTATGTTTGGTGTCTTTGAGAAATACCCCGTCTGGGTGAGACCAGACAAAAGGAGAAACAGAGAGGGGACTGGAGGAGAAATCCTGTTCAAGCCTGTTGAACATAGGATTGTTTTTCCTCTTAGATAGAGGGAAGAAAAGTGTAATTTTCTTATTGGCAAAAATATCCTTCTCACTTCTCTTCTGAGATGAGGCAGCAGAGGGCCAGAGTAACACAGGAAACTGTCAGAACCCTATGCTGGGATCAGGATAGGATTGTCACAGCTGTGGCCACTTGTGGGGTGAAAAATGAGAGTCAGTGGGCACATTCTGAATCTTTCTTGAATGTAGAGCAGTAAGATTTACTTCTGGTTGGGTAGGAACTGTGAAAAAAATTTCCAAAATTTATATGGATAGACTCTGACTCAAGAGAAAATGCATCAGTGTGCTTACCTTTGAAATTCAGCAATGTTCAAATTCTTCTTGATGAATTAAATATTTACTTCTTAAAATATGAGATTTGAATAGATCTATGAGTCCTCTGTAAGTTATTAAGTATATACCCTCCTTGATGTAATAGGGCAGAAATCATTTTAGACTGTAACAATGTAGAAAAGATTAGTCTCTGTGTTTGTACCATGGGTATGTTGGTTTGCTAGTTTGTTAGTTTATCTTTTATAATAAACATGCTCCCAAATCCTTTAAAGTCCTCTAGGACATTAGAATTTATGTTCGGAAGCACATCACATGGCCTGTTTTTCTATTTCATTTGCTTTGGATAATAATTGGAAATTTGGATCTTAAAATAAGGATATGAGACTTTTTACTTTATGAAATTATTGAAACATTTCTATATTTTTTATTGCTAACACATATGATTGATAAAGTTCTGATGATTTTATCCAAATAAAGGAGGCATCAACTGAAACACATGTAGTATATTCAACATTTTAGTGGCAAATTGCTTTCTGTTATTCTCTCAGAGAATTATTTGGTTTTTTGTCTGACAGAATTTAAATTTGTAACAGAGTAGAAATCGGAACTTAACTGTGCACATTGAGATGCAGAACTGACATTTATGCAACACTCGTTATTTTTGTACAAGGTTGGGGTAGCATATGCTGGGGAACAGAGATGTGACCCTTAGTTTGATCGTGTGGTAATTCTGATGTGTCGATGCCCATCTGCTCCCACCCTTAGCCCCAAAAGCTGAACATCGACTAATACAGAGACAGAGTTTCAACTTCAAACTTATTTCTAAAATACCAGCATTGCAAAGTTTTGAAAGGAAACTCAGTAGATTTTTATAGCACTAAGCGTTGTAATTTTTTTCTCATCAAAACTCTAAATTCTTTTCTAAATGAAGAACACTTTGAGATGATTAGATGAAAGTACCAAAGTAGGTATCAGCTCAACATGGAGAAGAATGAGAGTGTGAGGAAACGACATCCAAATTCGTCACCGGACAGCACCACATCTTGCAAATTGCCTGTTTATCTCCCAGGGCTACAGATTTGACTAGGAGGAAGATCAGGAATGCATCCCAAACTAATTCAGAGAGCTCTAATGTGCAGCCTCCTATTTTCGTGATGCAGACATGATTTTGCTGACCAGGGTATATATGTGCTTTCAGATTCCAGTTCTGGCTTGGTTATGACCTTAGGCAAATCATGTTTTTTTCTATCATAGATTTCTCATCTGCCAAATGATGATGCTATGTTCTCTCTCATCCAGACACAAACAACTCAATAGCTGTAAGGTACCATTAGACTAAATAGCAGAAAATACTAAAGAGAAACAGGCAAAGATTCAACACAAAAATAAAGCAAAAACTCAAGACTCATCCACAGCTATGCATGGGTGAATTGCTGATTTTAGTCAGTTCCTTCCAAAAATTATCAACCTGACAAAATTAGTGAAAAAATGAAGTAAGTAAATGCAGTGTTCTGTTTCTGTCTACATCTATGCTGTGTGGTCATAAGAGAATACCACTGAGTAACTTATAAAGAAAGGAAATGTATTTACCACAGTTCTGGAGACTGGGAGTTTTTCAAAGGACTGTGGAGAGCCTTTATGTTGCCTCACTTACGTCTAAAGTGGGAGGGCAGGCGAGTGCCCAGAGGTCGTCACATGAAATCCTCCTTAGCTCTGAAACATGCCCTGTGGGGTTCCTATTCCGTCCATCCTCCTGGTGTTGGATTAACTAATGGTCAGCTGTAACAGCCAGCTGAATTGAATCAGAGCCGTTCTGCGGGAAGAAGGCCCACACAAGGATGGCTGCCATCAGCATGAAAGGAGAACTGGATGGGAAGACGGAGTGTTCTTGATTCTCCTGGAGAAGCTTGCAACTGGTTTTCCTGATATGGACTCAGTCGTTCTCATCTCGCTGGAGGAGACTTTCTAGCTTCCACCACTGACCTTCGGGCCTTCCCATTGTGGATCCTTGATACAGAACTGTATGAGACATTGTCATGGGGGGGCTTCAGTTGGACTCATGCGGGACTTCGCCTTGGGATTCAGGCCCTCAGATTCTTTGGGTTTCTAGTGTGTGGACAGATCTCTTATACTTGTCTGCATTTGATTTTTGGGGGGTGAATATTATAAAATAATGCTGTAGATCATGTGTCCTGTATTAAATCTATTCCCTCGCAAACCCTGACTACCACACACCTCAGCCTCAGCATCTGCAGCATCACCAGCCTCATCACGGTTATACCATCCTCACGACTGGTGAATAGGAATTGCCATAAAACAAAAGCATTTTATATCCATATGAAGTATCTTTTTTTTGTACCAGGAATTGAGCTCAGAACCTTGCCCTTGCCAGACAGGTGTTTGTACCATTTTGCCATACACTCAGCCCTATCGGTTTTTTAAGAATAGAGTATCATTTTTTAAACATTTTGATCCAGCTATCCCCATTCTTAGCATCTTCCCTAAAGAGTTAAAATCTGTATATTACAGAGATCATGCTTATAGCCTCACAATGTATATAATAGCTAGATCCTGGAACTGTATATGTCCATCAACAGATAAATGGACAAGGAAAATATGTATGCAATGGAGTACTATGCTGTCATAAATAAAGATAAACGTGAGGCATTCATGGGTAAATTGATACAATTCGAGAGCATAATATTAAGTAAAATAAGTCAGACACACAAGTTCAGTTATCACATGGTTTCTCTTACATATTACTGTCTGTTTAAAACATGATGGACTAGTCCATTTGTTTGCACTAACAATGAACAAGTACATCACTCATTAAATGTCCTCCAAACTTCTAGCATTTTGCCATATAAAGAAAGAGTGTTCTGAAAGAGTTTCCTACTCAGTTAAACTTAATTTCCAAAACCTGTGTTTGAACCTACCACAGGTAAGGTCCTGTGGAGATAACTGCTGAGCATACAAAGAACTGAAAGAGCTTCTGCTTAGGAGGAGGAGTGTGATATTTAAAAAGAGTAAAGATATGGAAACTTCAGCATAAAAATCACATACACAGCTCTCAAGCAGCATGTAAGATGCCATTATGAGGAAGCCATGCAATCGCAAGATGGTTAGAGACAGTACTCCTGCCTCCTGCTCCTGAAAAACAGATCTGATGCTGTGGCTCCTCACCCACCTGGCCACAGGAGCCAGCTCAGACTTCGGCTTCTCTCCCATCCCAAGTCTGATGCTGTGGCCTCTCTGGCAGAACTAACCTTAAGATCTTAAAGGAAAGGGAATTTTCAAATGTAACACCTTTCCTTTTCTCTCAAATACACACACCTTGGACATCTTTAAACAATTCCTTCCTCTGATACCTATACTTTAAATTATGTGTTAGTGCTGCTCTTATCTTACTAATTAAGCATCGCCGCCTCAGCTTTAGTTGGGCTGGTTTGTTTTGATACAGGATTTTTCCTGGTGACATTGCTTGCATGGGAGAGGTGACTGCACACTGTCTCTGGATGCCGTTCTCGTGGTGGCAGGATGCTCAGCCAGCACAGGGAAATTCCTGTCCCTGGCAACTTTCAGCTGGTGTGACAGGCAGACAATGCCCCTGGCAGTACATATTTGTTTACATTTGTCCCAAGTTGATCACTTTCAGTGGGGCCGGGATTTCTTTTGGAGGCTCATTTTCTGTTTTCTGGAAGCCAACAGTGGACCCCCTGCAGTCTCCATGTTTGTGGCCTGAAAATGTCTTCATTTCTCTCTTTCTGTAGTCATTGTTGCTTGGATTTAGAACTACAGGTTGACAGTTTTATCTCACTGGCATGAAGACACAAGGATCATCCTGTCCTCTTACTTCCCATTTACTGTTGAGAAGGCAACTCTCAGGCCTTACTATCTTTATTTGAAATTCATTTTTTTCCTCAAACTGTTATTATGGTATTTTTGTTTGATGTCTTCTGAAGTTTTATTATAAATCTAAAATTTATAATAAATTTGCTTTACCAAAGTACATAGACCCTTGGAGAACTCTGAGAACTAACATTCCTAATAATTATAGAATGTTCCCAATGTTTTTGATATTGTTTCTCTCATTTGTTTACTGGTTTCATTGGAAGTTTGAGAGGTTTGGGGCCTGCTTGCCCTTCAGCTGTGTATCTCTCCTCCCCACCTCTCTCCATTTATTTTCTCTGTATTGTCGTCTTGGAAATATACTCTGGTTTATCTTCCAGTTCATGATGTATCTAGTATTCTACTCAATCAATCCATTGTTTAAATTTCAATGTAGCAGAAATATATGTGTACATATAGATAGATAGATAGATAGATAGATAGATAGATAGATAGATACTCAGTAAAGACAAGAGAGATTGTTAAAAGTTCTAGGTAGCCAGTGAAGTGAAACCTTAAAACAGACAGATCAGATGTGCTTTTGATCTACCTAACAGAAAAGAAATAGTATGAATGTGTTTCTGATCACAGGACAAAATGAAAGTACAGAGAAATCCTACCTAAAACAAAAAGGGACCACATTGTTGGGGGAACATCTTTTTAAATGTTTGTTTCAATTCAGGCTAAGCTGGGACCCAAAGTACAGAAGAATGAATAACACCTACCAAGGAAGGAATTTTAGTGAGAAAAGATGCAGTGAAAGGTCAACCTGAACCAGCATTCAAGTGAAGGCAAGGGTAACTTCAGCAATGAAGAAAGGGGGATGGACATATGGATGTGTCCTTGAAGCTGAGCAACACAGTTCTGTTACAAAGCACTGGAAATGTGCTTTCTGATTTCACACCGTGAATGGGACATAGTCTTTAAGAATATGGCTTCAGTATTTTAAAATATTTGTTTATTGCTCTATTATGATACTTGGTCAAGAGCATGTGGGCATTGAGACATCATTAGTAGAATTTTAGCTACATCTTTTGGAGTTCTCAGGACATATTTCTATGATTATTTCCTCAAGTTTTATGTAACATGCAGCTAAATCACTTCATTAACTTTCTCATGGAAAAAGTGGATGTGGAAACTGAGTCTTATCCCTTCTGTGAACAAGTCCCATTGTTTCTCTTGATAGATAATATGATTTCATGCAGACACTAATGTAAGCATTGTGAAGTTAGGGTATAACTAGGTTTTAATCTTTTCATTTTGTTCCCAGATAATGGAAATTGAACAACTAACAAATAACCATCTGGTTTGCCTGATCCTAGCGTATAATTTATCTCTACACAATTACATTAGGAAAATTTACTGTATAAAAATAATGCTGAAACTTTCTGGAGAAAAGACAACATTGGGCAGCAAAAACAGAACGGATCAAAAACGTAGAAGGGGTCTTTCTTCCAAAATTGTGTAAATCTACTGCCACCTGCTGGCCTTGGACACTTCAAAGATGCTCACCTGAGTTTTACTTCGCTTTCATAAAAATCTCACACAAGTTTCAAACTCTGTGGCCTTAATCAACTTTTCAAAGAATGCATAAATATACTCTCACCAAAGATGTGGAAGTCCACACATACATTGACCAAGAGTGCAACTCACTGAAGATTGAGAAATACCTCAGTGTCTTCCAGAGGCCTCAGGTCACCATTATGAAATCCTGCTATGCTACAAAATTGGGTGGAATATATGATATGTAAGTGGTGGAATTTAAATAGAAAGTCGTAACATATGATGTCTTTAATATAAAGTATTGTGCATATTCCTTCACCTGGGGTACTTTATGTTTAAATGTTATATAATATAATAAGACTCATTAGATATAATTTATTTCTTTGTTGCTTAAAAAAGAGGTGTTAGATGGAGTCAGGATAAGTTAAGGTAAATTCCACCACACTGCTCCTGAGATAAGGCGTGTCCACAGCTGCAGAGGGGACAAGACAGGGGTCATGGAGACAGTGCCATTCAACCTGGACGTGGAGGGATGGCGCAGAGGGCCAAGCAGCTTGGAGAAGGGTGCATCCTGAGAAATCTCAGGGAGCTGGAGAAAGAAGAAATGAAGAGGGCCTCACATGAGCTTAAATGCTGTTAGGACAAATGCATGGAGGAACTTGAAAACACAGCTAAGCTTTTAGGCAGCTCAGAGCTTCCAAAGTAAGGTTGGAGCTCATGCAGGCAGAGGGTAACCTATTCACAAACCCCAAATCCCAGATGAGAAACCAGGAACATGTGTTTTGCTTTTTGTTTGTTTGTTTGTTTTTAAATTTTAAAAACAAGAAGGATCAAAACAATATAGAATTTCAAAACAAAGTAATAGGAGATTAACACTGGTTAATACATTGTGTATTGTTATCTTCAGAATAGTTGTTTAGATTACAGGATACAGGCATGAAAAAATGATCAAAGAAACAATGAAAACACAAACTGTTCTTCTTGATCAACTAACAGAGATTAGTAGTATAGTTGTCTATTTTGTATATATGTATATATGAATTTATATACATACTTGAATGTATACATACATACAATTTTTCCCTTCTTTCTTTTCTCCTTTCCCCTATCCCAGTTGTTCTTTCTTTTTGAACAGTTTCTCTTCCTTTCACTTTCACAGTATCTATTGTGCATTTTGTATCTTATTTACTAGTTTTTTTACACTAGGGAGTCAATATGATGTTTACACATGTAAGCTGTTTTATTTCACTTATGAGTATGGTCTTATGTTGCATCCATTTACCTATAAACGCCTCAAGTACATGCTTCTTTGTAGCTGAGTAACATTCCATTGTATAAAAATACTACATCTTTTTATCTGTTCCTTGGTTGATGGGCATTTGGGTTGTCTATAAGATTTAGCTATTACAAATTGTGCTTCTATAAACATGGGTGCACATATATCACTGTGGTATGATGTTTTCAGCTCTTCTGGGATACACCCAGAAGGGGAATAGCTGAATTGAAGGGGACCTCCTACTCTAGTTTTTTGAGGAACCTCCACACTGATTTCCACAGTGATTGTGCCAGTGTACATTCCCACCAACAGTAGAGAAGGTTTTTTTTTTTAATACAATGAGATCCCAGTTGCTGACCCTTTGAAGTACTTCCCACACAATTTGTGTTTTGTTTATGAATTCTTCGCCTACCCCTCTGTCTTCAAGCAATGAATAAAAAAGATGTGGTATTTTCATGCAGTGGAATGTTACTCACCTATAAAGAAGGATGGGAAACCAGCTTTTATAGGTAAATGGATGCGACACAAAACCATGCTCATAAATGAAATAAATCAAACTCCTGGATGTGAATATCATATTGTCTTTCTAGTCTAAAAAACTGAAAGAGTAAATAAGATCAAATGCCCCACTAGCATTTGCTATTGGTTGATTTCTTGATGTTGGCCATGCTTTTTGGAGTGAGATGGAATCTCAGGGTCGTTTTAATTTGCATCTCTCAAATAACCAGTGATGTTGAACATTTCTTCATATATTCACTTACCATTTGTACATCTTCATCAGAGAACTGTGTGTTCATCTCAAATGCCCATTTTTGGAGAGGGTCTTTGAATTTGTGGACCCTGATGTTTTTCAGTTCTTTATATGTTGTAGATATAAGTCCTTTGTCTGAGGGACTGATGGCTAAAGTTCTTTCCCACCCTGTGGGTTTTATTTTCACTGTGTTGGTGGTTTCTTTTACAGTGCAAAAACTGTTTAATAAGATGAGATCTCAGTTGTTGATTCTTTGAAGAAGTTCTCATGTGGTTTGCATTTTGTTCATGAGCTCCTTGCCTACCCCCATGTTGCCAAGATTTCTACCTACCTTATCTTCCAGTAGATTTAGTGTTTCTGCTTTAATATTTAGAACTTTGATCTATTTTGACTTTACTTTAGTGAATGGTGATAGACCTGGGTCTAGTTTCAGTCTTCAGCATGTGGAAAGTCAATTTTTCCAGCACCATTTATTAAAGAGGCTATCCTTCTTCTAGTGAACATATTTGGTCCCTTTGTCAAACATAAGGTAGATAAGTGTCTTTGTAGTTATGTTTGAATCTTCTAGTCTGTTCCATTGATTCTCAGGTCTGGTTTTTGGCAGTATCATGCTGATTTTGTTAAAGCAGCTTTATGGTATAGTTTCAAGTCTAGGACTGTGATGCCTCCTATCTTGCCTCTGTTGCCCAGGATTGATTTTGCTATTCTAGGTCTCCTCTGTTTCCAAATTAATTTTAGGAATCTTTTATCTAATCTGAGATATATGCTAATGGTATTTTGATCAAAATTGCATTAAATCTGTATAACAATTTTGGGAATATGGCCATTTTCACAATGTTGGTTCTTCCCATCCAAGAGCAAGGGATATTTATGCAATTTCTGATATCCTCTTCAATCTCCTTTTTCAAAGTACTGTAGTTTTCAATATATAGATCCTTTACATCCTTTATCAGATTGATTCCTAAGTATTTCATTTTGGGTATCCTATTGTGAGAAGTGTTATTCCCATAATTTCTCTCAGTGAGTTTGTTGTTTTTGTAAAAGAATGCTGTTGATTCTCGAATATTGACATTGTATCCAGTTATCTTGCTGAATTTGCCTATTATCTCTAGTAGTATAGTATAGTTTTGGTGGAGTTTTTGGAGTCTTCTATGTAGAGTATCATGTCATCTGCAAATATTGATAATTTGACAAAAACACATTTTTGAGAATATTTGTGTTACTTTACTCAGAGTTTCCCAAGACCTAGGCAATATTGTAAGTGGAAGAACAGAGAAAAAAGAGATATCCCTTTCTATAAAGTGCACATTCTCAGGGAAGGTAAGCAAGGCTAATAACATTCCAAGGCATACAGTAATAGGAACTCTGAGAATCCTGATAGAACCTGGTGAAAGGAAAATGTACCTCACTTGCTGGTGATGGTGGCAAAACTTGATAGGACAGATACCTCAGACTACGTTGGAGGAAGGACAAAGGGATTCAGGCAGGGAGGCCAGGAAACTATCCACATCGGGTCACGAGGGTGCAAATATTTGATGTCCTGAAAGTAAGGATCAAGCCTAGGAAATTAAAGAGTTCAGTGTAGCTGGTACTTGAAGGACTCCACCAATAGAATTGGGTGTCAGGTCTAAGGAAGTTTTGGGGATAACTTGACCAATCTTTTGTGACTTTCTAAACTTGTAAATATCATGTAGGAAGGTAGTTACAAAAGTGATGTAGGAGAAATCCAGGTTTGATTTATAGCATTTCAGCATAAAATTAGTAATTGTGCCTTGCATAGCATATGATCAGCCAATGAAAGTCTATGGCTATTACGGAAGAAAACACAGCTCTGTGCTTGGCTTGGGGGCCAGTAGGCCTCCACAAGGCCAGAAGCTTTCCTGTTATTCCTAGGTGCTTTCACAAACCTCAACATCAAGCAAGGTGACTCTGCAATAATGACAGAAAAAGATTGACCAAGAACACTGCCCAGGCCACAGGATAGTCAGTTGCACAGTTTTCCTGCTCATGTCAGTAACACTAACTTCTTTACCACTTGAACTCAGATCTGACCTTCTTTCCATATTATTTCCCCAGCTATTGTTGGTGCTTGGGCCAGAGTGACTTCATTCTTCCTTGAAGCCTGCTCAGAAGTACCAGCCAGGAGCCCAGCTTGTAGCCCTTTTCTCATGGAGACACCTAACCATTCTTTCATGCTCTCATTCTATTGGAATAAAACCACAAACCAAGCTTTGGTTAGGGACAGTGCTTTTGGTGGCTTTGGAGACCCTTTCTGCTTGGGTACAGGTAGAGCTCAGGTGCAGCTGTATGCAATGACAGTGCTTCAGTGGTGAGTGTGCAAAAGCTCAGTGAAGTTTGGTAGACATGGATCTTTGGGAGAGACAGGAGAAAAACAAACAAACAAACAAACAAAAACTATTTCAAGAACCATGGCAGTCAATGGTCAAGGGTATGGATTACTGATGATAGAGATAAAGATAGATGAATACAGAACAATAGGTTTCAATTGATCAAGCTCAGCCCCTCGGTCACTATTTCTCTTGGCTTTCATTGGCTGATCATATGCCACGCAAGGTACAATTACTATTTTTATGCTGAAATGCCCTAAATCAAACCTGGATTTCTCCTACACTATTGTGCTTTGCCTAAATTAGACCTAAACTGTTGGCAACTCTCAGATTTTTATCAGATATTGGTCTTTTCACTGAACTATAAGCATTGGCATAGTATGCCATCCCTCAGACATTTCTACTTCAAGACCGAAAAGAAGCTTCCACTCAGCACCTCAAACACTGAACCCATTACGCGTCTCCTTATCTCAGTGACAATCATAACACCGTCTATGGCTTAATTTGTGTCATTATGATGCATTCTTGAGATTGCCCCTTCTTCTCACATCTAGTGCATCCTAAATTGTGTTAATTTTGTCTGCTAGTAGCTCAGAAATCCATCTACCACCTCTCCACTGTCATACCTTTGATCCAAGTTCTGATATTGTTCCCATTCTGGGACCCCAGCCATAACTTCCTGGCTGGTCTTTCTCCTTTCTCACTTTGCCCCATCTGTTTTTCACTCTGTTGTCACAGTGATCCCTAGAACATGAAATTTGAGCAATGATGTGTTAGCCAGTATCCATTCCAGTAAACAAAAACAACTCAAGTTGGAAAGAGATTTAATAGAGGGTTAAGTTCTCTCAGGCTTGTTGGCAGGTCTAGAATGCAGAAGTTAGGGCTGTTCTACTGCAGCTGTGACCCATTCATCTGGAACCAGCTGCTGTCCCACAGACCAGAGATAGAGCCCCATAGTCTACTATTAGGGAGTGGCAGGACAGGAGGTTAGGACTGACAAGTTCTGGTCACTCCAAGAACTTACCTACCAGGCTACACCATCCTGTCTCGTAATGAAGCCTGGCTGCCTGTGTCACCAGGAGATGTGTTTTCTGACTTCTTCTGAAAGCAGAATGTGAGTGGAGGAAAAGTGGATGATGATCTACAATGGGCACTGTCCAACACATGTGGCTGCTGCTTAAATTAGCTCTCAAACTTCCCTACCTTTGTGTCGTTGACCACAATGTGAACTGTTTGGCCTCATCTTTTTATAATCAAACATTCTGGATCCTCTGGTCCCTTCTTGCTAAGGAGTTGTTTTCTGCATACCAGTTACAATGAACTGAGTCTCTACATCTGGTGTGCTTGGAGATTTCTCCCACCAGTCTCTGAGCCATGGCTCCTACATAGCCTGCCCCCAACTGCTCAGTCTGGCCAGAGTCTTCTGGGTGTGATGTGGTAAAACATTCAGTCCCCCTCTGCTGGAGAACCATCACCACCTCCACTTACATTGTTGGAAGGGCTGGAATGCACCCATCTGCATTGACGGTATATTTGCATTCTGAGCTGGTAAGAAAGGAGTGGCTATAGTACGGAGAACACATGTACAGATTCTAGGGAAAAGAGCATTTTGGGATAACGGGGTCATAAAATGATCCTTGGGGTGAGGTACAGTCAGGTCATGGAGAAGAGGGGATATGAAGGAGCAGGTTGGACTCATCATGGAATAAAATTTTAAAAAGGCTAATGGTATACTGGGGGGGTAAACTCCATGGTCAAGACAGGAGGCTGGGTAACAATGTGCATTTTCTTTTGATAGCCCAGATGAGATCTGTTGAGGACTTGATCTAAGATAATATTCAGAGAAAAGCCAAGGAGAGGTTAAAATAATGGGACAGTTTGGGAAGAATCTTAGGAAACAATATTTTGTGGTTGATTGTCAGGAGGCAGAGAGACAGAGAAATCCAGAAAGTTATCAGTTTTCCATTTAGAGTAACTGTCATTTGACAATTAATTCAGTGAAAATTATTACAATGGGAAAATTGCCTTTGAGCTAAAACCTGCCAGTTTCTGTATCCACTCCTAAACTGACACTTGGAAACCAGTATTAGTCTGAATTACCTTACACTTACCAAGCTAGAAATAATAGCTACAATTTATTGGGTATTCAGTTCTCAGTACTTTTTAGATGATTCAATTGTGTGAGAGTTGGGGAAAAAATTAGTTCTAGAAGCTCCTGGAAAAGTATTTCAGAACCCAATATACTTAAATCTTCCATTGACAAAAGTACTACTGAACGGTTAACCATCGTGGTCATTAAGTTTAGGCTGGGGAAGATATTTTATCACATGTTATTTTAAAGCAAGGCATGGAATTTTCTCAAGAATGAAAGGGTGAGAGATAGCAGGGAAGATCCCTGCTATGAATACACAGGAAGGTGTGTTCTCTCCCTTAGGACAGGTCTTCTCAAATTACAAACAAAGTTCTGTGACAAGGATTATATTTGCCTAAGAAATATAAAATTAATGTGAAGGAAGCATAAACCAATATATTTGCCTAACCAATATAAAATTAATGTGAAGGGAATTAGATTTAAAGTTATGATGTTTGAATATAACAAGAGAAATAGCAGGACAGGGCTCATTGATGCATCTTACCCAGGCAGATGATATGGTTGGATGAAACACAATTCTGACAGAAACTACATATACACAGAAATCAGTTGAACATTTCTTGACCTTGCAAAGTTAGCTCATTTGACCAATAAAACTCAGCAACAAAATCTCTTGAAGTTAGCATCTCTTATAAAGGTATCTGTTCTAAAATAATACAATTCCAAAATACTGTTCAACTACAATTAGAGAAAAACAAGGGAAAATTTATTAAGAATGATTGTCACATACTGTACTGAAAATATTCAATAGTCTTTAAGATGCTATAAAACCCATCTAGTAGAGGCTGCAAGATTTTGTCTGCATGGGGTGGTGCTGGATTTAGCAAGGAGGTTCTGGAAGCATTAGAATTCTGTTATGTACCTCAAAGTTGCCTTCACTGAGAGCATGTGATTTCTGTAGTTTAGTATTCCCTAGGAGTAAAGGGCATAAAGTTGATGAAGATGAATATGAGTCCATCTTCATCCACCAGTGTAGAAAAGAAGAAAAGCATTGATAGAAAAAAACTCAGTAAAAATGTGACAATGCAAAATCATTATACTATTATCAGCTGTTTTTCTATGCACTAAAAACCATTAAAAAATAATGAAGAACATCCCAAGAAAATTAAAAATAAATAAAATATTTATGGATAAATTTAACAAAAAACAACATGTCTGAGTACAGAAAGCCACAAAAGATTGAGGAAAAATAAATATGGTCTATGGGCTTGAGTGGACTGTGCCCAGTGACCTTCATTCAACCATGGGAGCCAGGCCCACGCCATGCAGTGAGGTGAGTTGCAGCTCACCAGGGCAGGCCTGGAAAAGTGTGGGACCATCGATCCCGGTGGCTGGGTGCCTGCCCAGCCCCCTTCGGACACTGAACTAGGTGCCAGAAGTTCCACAGGCTTGAGTGGACTGTGCCCAATGACCTTCATTCAACCAGGGGAGCCAGGCCCACTGCAGGAGGGGAGCCAAAGTGACGTGAGTTCCAGTGGCTAAGAGCATGGGAGTGATTTCCAGCACATCCAGGGAAAGATTTGGAACATCACTGCAAACACGGAAATATAGGAAAATAACAAAATGAAAGACTAAAATGCAATCTCAAACCTTCAGCCCATCCCAACAAAACCGAGGAGCCATGTACAAAAAAAATTACCAACCATACACCTGAAATGCCTGAAATGATATCAACAGAAATAAAGAAGCAAGTATGGGAAGCTATGAAGGAACTCAAATCAGAAATGATCTCCCAGGTAAAAAAGAAATGATAAAAGTAGTGAAAGAAATACTGAATGCATCCAATGAAGACACAGCTAAAAAATTAGAGGAACAAAGCAAAATGATAGAATCCCTGAATGAACAGTTTAAGAAACAAACAGAATACATGCAGCAGATTTAAAGAAATATACAGGAAATCAAAAACTCTATTGAAAGTTGCAAAAACTGCCTTAACAAAAATAGACCATATACTAACCCACAGAACATATTTAAATAAATGCAAAAGAATTGAAATTATCCCATTCAAGTTATCAGATCATCACACCATGAAGCTGGAAATTAATGATAAAAGTAACTGCAAAAACCCCACAAACACATGGAAATTAAATAATACACTGTTGTGCAATCTGTGAGTCACAGAGGAAGTTAAAGAAGAAATTAAATAATATCTGCAAGCAAATGAAAATACAAATACAACTTACCGGAACCTGTGGGATGCAATGAAAGTGGTCCTCAGAGGAAAATTTATTGCACTGAGTTCCCACATTAAGAAAACAGAATGAACAAAAATAAGCAACCTGATATTACACCTCAAACAGCTAGAAGAAGAGCAAGCCAAGCCCAAAGCCAAAAGAACGGAGGAAATTATAAAGATCAGAGCAGAAATTAATGCAATAGAGACTAAGAAAACAATACAAAGAATCAATGAATCAAAGAGTTGGTTCTTTGAAAGAATAAATAAAATTGATAAGCCCCTAGCCAACCTAACTTAAAAAAGGAAAGAAAAGACTCAAATTCATGAAATACAGAATGAAAAAGGTGAAATCACTACCGACGCTGTGGAAATACAGAAGATCATTAACAACTATTTCAAAAACCTCTACTCTCATAGGTTTGATAACACAGAAGAAATGGACAGATTTCTAGAAACATATGAACCACAAAAGCTGGATCAAGAAGATGTAAAACTGCTGAGTAACCCAATTTCTATTAATGAAATTGAAAATGCAATCAAGTTCCTACCAACAAAGAAGATCCCAGACCCAGACAGATTCACTGTGGAATTCTACAAGAAATACAAAGAAGACTTAATGCTGACACTCCTCAAACTCTTCAATGAAATTGAAAGGGAAGCAATTCTCCCTAAGTCATTCCTGGAAGCAAATATCACTCTAGTACCAAAACCTGAGAAAAACCCAACTAAAAAAGAGAACTACAGACCAATCTCCCTAATGAACATAGATGCACAAATTCTCAATAAAATATTTGCAAACAGGATGCAGCAAATCATCAAGAAGATTATACACCATGACCAAGTGGGATTCAACCCAGGCATGCAGGGATGGTTCAACCTACGTAAATCAATAAATGTAAACCAACATATCAAGAGAGTCAAAAGTAAGAATCTCATGATCATTTCTATAGATGCAGAAAAAGCTTATAATAAGATACAACACCCATTCATGACAAGAACCTTTCAGAGAATTGGAATAGATGGTCTTTACCTCAATATGATAAAGGCTGTCTACAACAAACACACACAACAGCCAGTGTCATATTAAATGGCCAAAAACTGAAAGCCTTTACCTTGAAATCAGGCACAAGACAAGTATGTCCCTTATCACTGCTCCTATTCAACACAGTACTTGAAATACTAGCCAGAGCAATTAGACAAGAGAGAGAAATAAAAGGAGTAAAGATAGGAAAAGAAGAAGTTAAATTATCATTATTTGCAGATGACATGATGCTCTACATAGAAGACCCCCCAAACCTCCATAGAAAGACTCCTAGATATAATAAATAAATTCAGCAATGTAGCTGCATACAAAGTCAATACTCAACAATCAATAGCATTCTTATACACTAACAACAAAATCACTGGGAGAGAAATAAGAGAAGCCACACCCTTTATACTAGCATCCAAAAAAATGAAATATTTAGGAATTAGTTTAATGAAAAGTTGTACAGGGAAAATTATAATACTCTGAAAAAGAAATCAAAGAGGACCTCAGTAAATGGGAAGACATCCCTTGTTCATGGATAGGAAGAATAACTATCATGAAAATGGCCATTTTCCCAAATTGTTATACAGATTCAATGCAATCCCAATGAAAATACCACTAACATACCTCATAGATCTAGAGAAATCACTCCTAAAATTCAACTGGAACCAGAAGAGACCTAGAAGAGCAAAGGCAATTCTAAGCAGCAAAGCCAAGGCAGGAGGCATCAGAATCCCTTACTTGAAGTTATACTACAAAGCTACCCTAATAAAATCAACATGGTATTGGAATAAAAACAGACCTGAAGATCAATGGAATAGACTAGAATATACAACTATGAACACACTCAGCCACCTTATCTTTGATAAAGGGGCCAAGCATGTTCACCGGAAAAACCACAGTCTCTTTAATAAATGGTGCTGGAAAAACTGGCTATCCATATGCCGAAAACTAAAATTAGACCCGTGCCTATCAACATGCACTGAACTAAAATCTAAATGGATCAAAGATCTAAATGTTAAAACAGAAACACTGAATCTGTTGGAAGACAAAGTAGGTAAAAATCTTGAAGACATAGGGGTAGAGAATCCATGAACAAGAACCAAACTGCATGGGAAATACTTCCCAGAATCAATAACTGGTATCACGTTTTATCAAAGAGTTTCTGTGTGTCCAAAGAAATCTCTAGCAGAGTGAAAAGAAAACCTACAACCTCGGAAAAAAATCTTAGTGAACTGTCCCTCAGACAAAGGTCTTCTGTCTAGAACTTATAAAGAATTAAAAAAAAATCAGACCCCTGAAATTCAAAGACCCAATCCAAAAATGGGCATCTGAGATGAATACACAGTTCTCAGATGAAGAAATACGAATGGCAAATAAATACATGAAAAAATGTTCATCATCATTGGTCATTAGAGAAATGCAAATTAAAACCACACTGAGATTCCATCTCAATCCAGAAAGAATGGTCAGGTCAACAAAACTACCAATAACAAATGCTGGAGAGCCTGTGGGGGAAAAGGAACTCTTCTGCATTCTTGGTGGGAGTGTAGACTGGTGCAACCACTTTGGAGGTCAATCTGGAGATTCCTCAAAAAGCTGGGGTTGGAGGTCCTATTTGACCCAGCTATTCCACTTTTAGGCATATTCCCAGAAGAACTGAAAACATCTTACCACAGTGATATATGTGCACCCATGTTTATAGCAGCACAATTTCTAATAGCCAGATCTTGCAAACAACCTAAGTGCCCATCAACCGAGGAATAGATAAAAAATGTGGCATTTTTATACAATGGAGTACTACTGAGCTATAAAGAATGATCACATTGAGATACTTATAAATAAATGGATGCAACTTGAATCCATACTCATAAGTGAAATAAATCAAACTCACATGTATAAATACTATATAGTCTCCCTAGTGTAAGAAATGGTAAGAGTACAGAAAATTTTATGGTAATCATGGTTCACCATTATATTTCTTTAAAGTCTTATGTTTTCATTCATTGGTTGGAATGGTTTTATTCTGTTTTGTTTGATCTTAATATATGTGATGGTATGAATAGCTATTTTGAAGAAAAGACAGTATGGCAGCCATTGTTGATTTAATATCATCTTGCTCTGAAGTCCTACCACACTCTTGTTTTTCTATTACCATTGGTTCTATCATGTTGTGTCTTGTTGGATTTTAATATGTATGATAGTATAAACAAATTTTTTTGTAGAAAAAGAGATAATATAGTAGCCATTGTTCATCTTTGGTTATTTGGTTCAGAATGCCTTGCAATACTTTCATTCTCTTGAGTGGTTTTATTCTATTTTGTTATATCTGACATTATTGTGTGTAAAGCAAAGCTCAACTATTGCAAAGAAAGAGACATTATGATAGCTACTGTTAATATCCAATTATCTTGTTGTGAAGTGCTGTGTTGCTTACATTGTTCTATTCTGATCTGCTTAGAACTGTCCTCTTTTGTTTTATTCTCTTTAAAAAAATTTAAAAAGAAAAAGAAATATGACATTAAGATAACCTATATTCAAAAATTATAAGAATTAGGTTTTTTGTTTTTGTTTTTGTTTTGTTTTTGTATCAGGGATCAAACTCATGACCTCATGTTTTCCAGGCAGGTGCTTATGCCATTGAGCTAAATCCCCAGCCCAGAATTAATATTATTAAAATGTTTATAGTCTTCAAAGGGATTTACTGTTTCACTGCAATATTGCCAAGTTTTAGTGGCATTTTTTCATAGAAATAGAAAAATGCTGAATCTATGTGAAATAATATAGTCCCAGAAGATCAAAACAATCATGAGCAAAAAGAACAAGACCTGGACATAAGGCACTGCCTCACTGACTTCTCAACATACTGCAAAACTATAATATTCAAAGCAGCATGGTACTGGCATAAAAGGGGCACAATGGTCAGTGGAGGAGAATAGAAACTCCAGATGTAAGTTTTTGTCTTTAGAGTCAATTGATCTTTAACAAAGGCCCCAGGAATTCCCAATGGAAAAATGATTTATTTTTCTAGTAAACCATATTAGAAGAATAGGCTATACATATACAGAAGAATGAAATTTGATCTATATATTTTTTTTAAATGAATTAAAGAGTAACTAAAATGTGAAAACCTGAAAATGTAACAATACTAGAAGAAAATAGAGAGGTAAACTTGTTGGTACTGGTCTGGTAAATGATTTCTTTAATATAACAAAAAGCAGTTCTGATAAAAAAAAAAGCCAACAAGACTGCATCAAAATAAAAACCTTCTTTTTAAATTAATTTTATTTAAAGAGAGGGGAAAAAGAGCAAAACATAAAAAAGGGTAGAAACAATACAAAATTTCAAAAAATTAAACAGTAAGAAATCACTAGTTGATACATTACATATTGTCGGATATAGTTGCTCAAGTTACAAAATTAAAGCATACAAAGTGTACATTCAAACAGTGAGGCTGCAAACAGTTCTGTTCACTGATCCAACAAAAACTTAGCAACATGGTCATCAATCCTACATATTTAAATATACATGCAGTTATATCCTTTAGAGCACTTTCTTTTCCTCCTTTTGCTTTTTAAGTCTATTATCTGTTTAGTTATATCATGTTTCAGGTTGCTCAGTACCTTACTGATCTATTTTGTGGTTGTTATTTACTTTTTAAGTTTTTTCTTATATATTATTATTTTTTATTTTATTTATTTATTTATTTTATTTTGAAGGTAGTAAAATACAGCAGAACAAGACAGGACAAAGCCAATTGAGGCAGTGCAGTGCAATTGGTACAGAACCTCACAGCAGGTTACTGGGATAACAGCAATAGGTATAATAGTATATCTGGTTTTCTTCACAATAGTTGTTCCTTCAATCAGGTAGAGCAATATCGAAGGAAATACTGAAATTACAAAAACAGAATATTCTCTAGAGCAATACCATTGATAAGAACAGAGCAAAACAGAGATAAAATTATTTGCCTTCAAAGAGATGACAGAAGAAAATCCCCCTTATTTTCTATATAGCATATAGTCAAACTCACAAGAGATGCTCAGATCTCTGGCTCTCACTTGCTAGTGGGGGGTGGGTGGGGAATGAGTTGGATGTTTGATTCTTAGCCTGTGCACTGGTAGGCTCACAGCTGCCCACCCCAGCAGTGAGCTGGCTGCCTGTTTTCCCAGTGCCCCAGTTTCCAACCTGGTGGGGATCTCAGGAAACAATGATATGGTTCTCGCCCTGGGGTGAGCGCGGCTTGGGAGGCCTCAGCCACTTAACAGAGCAGTGTGCTGGCTGCTTCCTGTCAAAACCTTCTTTACAGAAAGAAAAAAGAAATTCACAGAATAAAAAAGACAATCTTCAGAATGGAAAAAATATGAAAATCATATCTGAAAAAGGGCTAATATTCAGCATATGTAAAGAACTCAAGTCAAAATAACAAAATAAATAACCCAATTAAAAATGGAGAAAGGACCTAAGCAGACTTTTACTCAAAATAAGACACATACAAGGCCAACAGATACAAGGGAAAATGCTCACAATTACCACTCATGTGGAAAACATAAACCAAAGTGATAGTGATCTATGACCTTACTGCAGCTAGAATAGCTATGATAAAATGATGAAAAATAAGGATTGGGAGCAAAGGAAACCTTTGCATGGTGTTAGTGAGGATGTAAACTGCAAAGGGCAGTATAAAATAATGTGTGAAACTTCTTCAAAAATAAAGTTAGAACTGATACACTATCCAGAAATGTCACTGCTGGGTGCATGCATTAAAAAGTGAGGCAGGTATGTGGAGAAGATACCTGACTCCATGGTCCATGTTTCCTGCAGCTTATTTAGTGTGGACAGTATATGAAAACAACTAAAGTGCCCATCAGTGGGGAAATGATGGACCAGGCAGGATTCTCAGAGGAACAGAACCAATATCTCCTTCTTCAATTGGTAGGTAGATAGATAGACAGTTATTTAGATAGATGTTTAAATAAAGAACCACCTTGACTGGCTTCTGGATTAAAGCAGAATGTGGCATTGAGGAAATTTCCAACTTCAAGCCAATGTGTTTTGATATTGTAGTTCTCATATGGTTTCAAACAACCCAGTTCTTAAAGGGAAGATTTTGAGCAAGTGAATTTAAGTGCTTAAGTCCTGGTTGCTAATGTAACTAGAGACCAGGGCTTCCTGGAATGCCTTCCCTGCTGCTCTGTGGAGTTTAGCAATAGTAAGCTCTACAAATGTTGCCCCTTGTTATTATTTTTAAATGAGATATATGCTCCAATTAAATTTGGATAAAGCTGTTTGGAGAGCAGTGAGTAACTAGCTGCTGGAGACAAGCAAAGAGGCCTTGTGCGAGACTTGTGTTTTCAGTTGTGAAGAACAGGCTAAGGGAGATACTAGGTGTTTTTCATTAATTCTTTTATGACAAGGTCAAGTAGGACATCAAATTAATGTGGAAGGTGGAGTGCAGGAAGGCGGAACTAAAGCCAGTTGGGCTGTGAACTGGTCTGAGCCAAGTAATGGGTACAT
This sequence comes from Hydrochoerus hydrochaeris, assembly GCA_004027455.1. Lineage (NCBI taxonomy): Eukaryota > Metazoa > Chordata > Mammalia > Rodentia > Hydrochaeridae > Hydrochoerus > Hydrochoerus hydrochaeris. The sequence continues at coordinate 180,317 of PVLA01000100.1, forward strand.
GACAGTTGAGCTTTCTATTATATGAGCTGGAATGTTTCTGAAAAAACAGGTTAACATGAATATAGAGAAATAAAAGAAAACTTATTAGAAAATATCTAACAGAAAATTAAAATATTTGTGCAAAAAATTTCAAAGTATATTTATTAGCCAGTAGCATAAGAGAGAAGTTTTGAAATTTCCTCAGTCATTGATATATTTGCAAAAAGAAAGAGAGAAAGAAAGAAAGAAAGAAGAAAAAAATCCATTAACTTGGAAATTTATAGGAAAATTCAAGATGTAAAGGAGTTTAAAACCATTACATGATCATGTGTCATATCAACAGTCTTGTTTAAAAAGAAATCTATTCCTTTTTGCAAAAGTACTATCTCCCAATTTTCTATTATTTATCTTTCATAATGGAGCAAGAAATGAAAAGAAGGTAGGGGAAGGGGATAAAAAAGAGCTAAGATGTATTATGTATACATATTAATTCCTCATAATAAATAAATCATTATGTATTACAAACATGTCATTTATGTAGAGGTTAATACATATATACATATATATGTATATATATATTATGTGCTATATAGAGAGAATATACACACACACACACACTATATATATATATATATATATATATATATATATATATATATATACCTTTTTTTCCTGAAAATGGCTTTTCTTTCTAAGCAAATATATTGTTGGTAGGCAAATGAATGAAATCTGTGCTAGGCACTTCTTCTAAAGAAGTGTTCAAAGTCCAGATTTTTATTCATGGGAAGAAAAATGGCAATTTCTAAACCTTGAATGTTTTTGTGCAGATTTATTTTTCAGGAACATTACTCCACTAGAGGGCTCTGTAGATACGAGAAAATTCTTCAAGTCAGAGATTTTAAAGCTCTTTCAAAAATATGCTGCTTTACCAATTACAAAATCTTGTTAATATTTATTTGATTTGAAATAACTTATTTTAATGGAATTAAAAACAGTATAATTGATACCTTCAGATAGTTTTCCAAGTTATTGATTGTCTTCTAACAAGTGGTGCTAAGACAACTGACTGTGCCTTCTAGACTAAGGCCCTGGAACCTTACTCATCCCCTGTACAAAACCTAAGATCAAAGACTCATAAGTGAGAGCTAAAGAAGGGTAAGTAGGCATAAATCTCCATGAGCTTGGCAGTGACCTTGGCAGTGGATCCTGAGACATGAAAATAAAATTACAAGCAGTTAATAAAAAATAGTAAGCTGGATTTCATAAAAACTTTTTTAGAATGTGGTTTGATTGATACTATCTAGAAATAAATAACCAAAACAAGGTAAAAATATTTGTGAACTATACATCTAAAAAGAGTTTTATATACAGGATATCAAGAATTATTAAAATTCAATAGTAAAAGGACAATCCAATTGAGAAATGGGCAAAGTGTCTGACTAAATATTTCTTCACAGAAGATATATGGATGATCAAGATGCACAGCAAAAGATGCTAACCATCACTAGTTTTCAGAGAAATACAAGTCAAAATCATGTGCACCACTTTAAACCATTGAGGTTTAGCATCAGTAAGATAAAACAACGAGTTTTGGTGAGAGTGTGGAGAAACTGAAGACTCGTGTACTGACTGATGGAAATGCAATCTATGAAAGCATCTTGGAAAAACAGACTAGTAGTTCCTCAGGATGTTATGACTGAGGTACTATGTGACCCAGCAATTCCACTCTAGGCTGTATACTTAGCAGACATGGAAATGTGTGTTCACACAAAAACAGCATGTGACACTTGGACTAGTGTCCCCATATATGTTTCCAGATCTTCTCGCTCAGGTCTCCCTTCCTGTCTAAATTCAAATGGTAATATCACTGAGGTAGTCATTTGAATATATTGTATCCCTTACTCTCTAGGAGTTCTTCCCAAGGAAGGAGAACTTTTGCTCACAAAACAACCAAAGAGAAAACATCAGAAAACACAGTAATGATTTCAGTACCACAATTTAGTACATAGTTCATATTTAAAGGTTGCCTGTTATTTCAATTTATCTTTGTAGAGTTACTATTTTCTTCGAGATCCATGATCAAATTCAAGATCAAGCATCACAACAGTAGATATAGCTCAGTGACACAGTGCCTGCCTGGCAAGTGCAAGGCTGTGAGTTCGATCCCCTATATCAAAAAGAATCAATCTGGTTGTGCCATATCTTTACTGTCTTTGAATCTGGTATAATTTCTTAGTGCTTCATGTCTCCTCATTTTAAAGAAGTTAGTTCCATTAATTTGTGTGTTTGAATATGTGTATCTAGCAGGAATACTCTGGAGTGGTATGAATCCCTGTAGGCTATCTCATCATTAGGAGCCTGAAGTTCCATGCTGATTTTGGCTTAATGGAAGTAATTTAGTATTAAAGATTTGGCTAAGTTTCCTCATAAATTTAGTATTTTACCTTTGTTGTTATTGAGAATTTGATGAGATATATCTTGAGAATCTGTAAAATTCTGCTGCACATTAAACTTTCACCCTCTAGTTAACACATATTGATGACTTTCTAACTTCATCATTCTATGCATTGTTATTAGCAGGTATTTTAGTATTTGGAAGAACTTTCCTTCTATCTCATCCATTCATTCATTTATTCACTTCAGTATTAGTGCACAATTTGTTATTCAGCGCATTAAACTGTATTAATCTCAGTTTGATATTTGGTTGTTTGTGGTTCAGCTAGATCTCCTATAAACCTGCTTTGTAGCTTATAGTATGCTCTTGTGATTTCTAGGGCACTTGTGTACTTCCTAAGGATATTTTGGCTGTGGTTTTCTTAGGCCCCTTTGGACTGAGTATTTCTAGAAACCCTGGTTCACTTTAGTGGGAACGCCTCCCCTGCCATTAGATCTGCACATTATTCTAGTTATTTTTTTAATCAAAAATTTGCTTTATCTATGCTATAATATGGTAAAGGTGAAGTACAGTTTGCCATGTTTGGGTTCTGACCTCATTCACTTGAAATGCCTGTGAAATTTACACATGATGCTGTGTGCAGGACTAGTGGATTCCCTTTCGTTGTGTAGGACCATCATATTGCATGAATTTGTAATAAGTAATTAATATAGTTACCTGTGGCTGAATGCTTAGGGAGTTTCCGGTCTGTTGTTGCTATTATGACTAAAGTTCTTATGAAAAATTTTTCCTCAGTGTCTTTGTGGATGTATGTTATGGTCTGCACCTAAAATATCACCCAAACAGCTCATAAAATTACAGGTAGGGCTTGGATATGAGGTGGTAACCTCGTCAGTCAATCCATGAATGAGCTCATAACTGAATGGGCTTGTAGGAGTTGGGGCCCAGTTGGAGGACACAGGTCACCAGAAGTGTGCCTTTGTTGCAAGGGATATCTGGTCCCTGTCTGTTTCTGGGCTCCGTGGTTCTTACTTCCTCTCATTTCCTGCCCTCCCTGATGGTCTGTCTCACTTCAGGTCTAAAAGCAATAGGGGAAGCTGCCATGAACTGAAACCTCTGAAACTCTAAGCCAAAGTGAACTGTTCCCTCCACAGTCGGAGCTCTGGGGCTGCTGGTTCTCCTCCCAGCTCAGGCCAGGGGCCCCTACTGAGAGGGCGGGCAAATTTAACCCCTGAGCTCCCAACCATGGAGGGATTCAGGGTGCAGCACATAAAGGCTGAGAATCAAATTCCACTCCCCTGCCACGCTGTTAGCAAGTGAGAGCCAGAGATCTAGACATCTCTTGAGAGGTTGACCATACGTAATGCAGTAAATAGAGGGGATTTCCTTCTACCATCTCTTTGAAGGCAAATATTGTTATCGTTGTTTTGCTTTGTTCGGATTAATGGTATTGCTCTATTCAATGTTCTGTTTTGGTAAGTTCTAGAATGTCCTGTATTTCCTTTGATTTGACTATTCCTGATTGAAAGAACAACTGTTGTGAAGATAACGGGATATACTATGGTACCTATTACTGTTATGCCAGTAACCTGTTGAGGGTTTCTGTACCAGTTTCACAGCACTGTCTCAGTTGGCTTTATTCCATCTTGTTCAGTTGTATTTTGCTACCTTCAAAATAATAAAAAATTAAAATAAATAAATAAATAAAAAGTAAATAACAAAACAGATCAGCAAGGTACTGAGAAAGCTGAAACATGATATAAATAAACAGATAATGGACTTAAAAAAGAAAAAGGAGGAAAAGAAAGTGTTCTAAAGGATATAACTGCACATATGTTTAAGTGTGTAGGATTGATAACCATGTTGCTGAGTTTTTGTTGGATCATTGAACAGAACTGTTTGCAGCCTCACTGTTTGAATTTCCACCTGGCATGCTTTAATTTTGTAACTTGAACAACTATATCTAGAAGACAATATGTAATTTATCAACTAGTGATTTCTTACTGTTTCTTTTCTTTTTCTTTGAAATTCTGTATTGTTTCTTCCCTGTTTTCTGTTTTGCTTTTTTTTCTCTTTAAATAAAAAAGAGTGAACCTTTCCTCGTTTAAGTTGTTTTTCTCAGGTATTTGGTCACAAAGACAGAAAATTTACTGACACAGGGAAGACTTTTTGTCTTGGGTTAATAGCTAGGAATCAATTACCTGGACCAAAGCAAAAAGATATTAACATTGTAAGAGTGTCCAGCGGTTTCCACAGTGATTGTTCTCTTATTTCCCGCTGCCCATTCGTGAGGACTTCCTTACTTCAGTCCTCACCTAGCCTTGACATTGACAGTGACTCAGCTTTTACCAGTCCTAGCAGTCACGGCAGTTTTCCCCAGGTAACTGTGATGGTTACCTGGGGGATTTCCTGTTTGAATTTCCACCAGTATTTATTGATGGTGTATTCCCTTGAAACTCTATTTATCAAACTTACTTGGTTTTCTTCGTTTTGTGGACTAACAGACATTCTTAGGTATTCCTCTGTGTGCAAAGTCTCTACCAAAGATACGTTACTAGTGATAAAGTGAAGATCTTCAGCAACTTATCTTCAGGAGAAGAATGTACTTAGGAGTGGAACATTTGACATGCAGGCTAAAGAGAAGGGCTTCTAGGTCTGGGTAGCTGTCATAATGGAAACTTAAGATGCTCCCCTGGAAGAGAACCAATCCAAGGTCAGCATGTGGTAGGTAAGGCCAGACAACCTTTAGCCTTCTTGTTTTTTAATTGCATTATGGGGAAGACTTCTGAATTGATAGAGGTGAAGATAAAGTCTAAAACACCATATGCCAAATCTGAAAGAGCTGGGCTAGAGTGCAGAGGCAGGGTAAGAGTGTGAGTCTCTGCTGATTTTCTGGGAAGGAAGGAAAACAGTATCTGCTGCTTTGGGGGAAGATCACATGGAGTGGGTGTCTCTGGCAGTGCTGCAGGAGTAAACCATTGAGCGAGTGAGAGATTGCAATCCAGAACCTAAATATAGGCAGTTTCCTTCCATTATCACAGCAGGGAAGATAGAAGGGAAGTAGGGAAATGCCACCAGGTATTCAGACTTTTAGACAAACAGAGTTTTGTCCTGTTTCCCCCTGTTTCCCAATGAATGTTGGCAAATACTCCATTTAATACCAATATTGAGGGACCTTCCCTTGGTCAAATTGGGGTAATTAACTAGTAAATTAATCAGTAAGTTTCAGAATCATTTTTCCCCACCCAGAAAAATGTATTTATGGTCAGCGATCTTTGATTTTCTGATGGCTCAACAAAGTTTTCTAGTGTGTTCTGGGAACATATTAACAATTTCTAGTATTTACCAGATCACAAATTTCTACACTTCTCAGAAGAACCCAATAAAATCAAGTCATCTTGTGCTTTTCCCCCTCACTTAGTTAGGGTTCCAGCTGTATCTCTCTTTGCTCTACTTTGAACCTTGGAAAACATTCTTCTTGAGAAAAACTGAAGAACACAGGGAGTTAGTGACCATGAGGCTTGCTAGCTGGGCATGAAATGGCAGAATGGTTGCCTCACTGGTCTCCATGCCTGTCGCCCCAGGGCCCTAATTTCTCAGTGTTTCTCAGAGTTGATTTTGGTTTAGATCTAAAATGTCCTCTGTAAGTCTCAAGTGTTCACTCACATGTGGGACTTTTGGACAGTGACTGGATCATGGAGGTGATATGAACAATGAATGGATGGATCCATCCTTGAGTCCAATTTCAGTAACTGAATGTGTTGTGAGGAGGTGGGGCCTGGTTGAAAGTAGGTCACGGGGAGTGCAACTTGGCAGGGTGTAATCTCCTCCCTGGGTTCTCCTTTCTCTCTCTGCTTCTTGCATTCCACAGTGAGTAGCTCTTTTCTGCCCAGGCTTTTCCAACATGATGTTTCTGCCTTGGAACCAGTCAGCCTGAGACTGAACCCTCTGAAACTGTGAGTCGAAGTAAACCTCTCTTCTAAGTTATGCAATTTTTTCCCTGATGATAGGAAACTGATTCGTAAAGAATCTTTGGGGGGACCACTTCTGGTCTCTGGCAGTTCAAACTCTGATGCTTCTTGACTCAGGCTCTTACTTCCTAAGATTTTTAACTAAATTTCCTCTGCTTATGTAGTCACTGAGAACTCTACCAACAATGTTAATTTCACAAGATTCCCAGAATATTCTTCCTCCTTCTTTGCTGCATTATTCCTTTTAAACAACTGTCTAGAATGCATTATATACTAACTTTTTATTTTTATTTCCCTTCCTTGCAGTATTTATTATCCTTAATTCTCCTTACCATCTAAAATGTTATGATCACTCCTGGCATTGTAGCTGACTGATTAAAGCTCACTGAATGGAAGAATGAAAGACCAACTGTGGACTGTGGAAAGTGTGATGGTGGTTTGCTCACAAAATTCTCCAAGCTAAGCAAGCAAGGATCTTGTTGTGTGCCACTGGGCAGTTGGTAGAGATGAGGTAGCCAGGGGAATGTGAGAATTAGAGTCATGAGGCAGTGCGTTTCCAGGCTCTGGGTCTGAAGCTGTGAGAGAAGAAGGAGACTCTCTTAGCCTCCTAAGAACAAAGCCATGATAAAATAAAATAGAAAAGTATTTTCTAAAACTCGAGTGGTCCATTTCTACCTTGGAGACTGGACAACTATCTCGGGTCTCCTGAGCCACAGGACCACACACAGATCTGGGTCTTCATGCTGTGGTGTTGACAGTTTCTTCTGGAGTCTGCAGAGGCTGAGAGGCATGGATGGCAGGCCTGATTTACATGCTAGTAAAGCATTTGGAATATATTTTTAATTTCATTGTGCCCCTCTCTACACCTTCTTAAAAATTTAGAAATAACACATTGAATGCTGCTGGTTCTGGGGACAGGTGAATGGATTACACCCTGGTTTTAATGTACCTTTAATTTCAGAATCTCTGTGACATGTCAGTAAAATTCTGAATGTTCCCTGGGAGTGGTTGAAAGGTTAGTTCTGAAATACAGTTTTTACAAGTGCATATAAAATGAACAGAGATATACTTCTTTGTCATATTGATTTCCTTGAATCTTCCTCCATTTGTGCTCATTCATTTGGGGTTTTGTGCTAGCATTTCAGTCCTTACAACCAGTCTCTCCTTTTCTGTCTCTCTTTCCTCTGCGTGACTCTTTTGGGTTCTTCTGTTTCTGAGCCTGTCATTGTAAAGCCAGTTGAACATTTTCTTAAACTTTTTGTTTTCTTTATTTAAGAAGGAATGAAAGTGTATGTTCACTTACTCATGACTAATGCTTGAGAAACACAACAAGTCTCCCATGACTATTATACAGCTAAGTAGTTCTTTATTATTCACTCAAGGTTTACAATAGAGTGTGTGTGTGTGTGTGTGTGTGTGTGTGGTATCAGGGTTTGAATATAGGACCATTAGGTTTATTAAGTCACTCAGTTACCCAGGCTAGGCTCAATCATGCAATCCATCTGCCTCAGCCTCTGGAGTGCTGTGATTATAGAGGTATACCCACTTACCCATTGTGCCCACCTTGGTTTATTGTTTTCTGAGAATTACTAATTATTATCTGTTCCAATAAACCTGATTTCCAATATTATTTGGATACTGTCACCCTATCCCTTTTGATTTCAATTTAAAAATGTATGTGTCCCCCAACACTGGGATGTTCTCGTGTGCCAGGGACCTTGTGGGAGCATCCTACATTTACATTTGCATTTCTCCTCACATAACTGAAAGGAGCAGTGTGCATGTCCCAGAGGGGACCCTGGCCAGATGGCCTGTGTGGCCACAGATGTGCCAGGCAGGGAAATTTGGTTATGCAATTCCAGCCTGAGTCTTTCCTCTTAGGAGACAGAGTGTTGATATAATGTGTAATGTTTTGAGCCTTACAAAGTGACTAAAGGTCCACAGAATGATAAGGTTTTACTAAGTTCATAAGCCACCCTCTAGAGCAGCAGCCCTGGCGTTTCAGCACCAGGGACTGGTTTTGGAGGAAACAGTTTTATCACTCTCTGGGCAATGCCAGTCTTTGGTCCAACAATGGGGACCCTTGCAAACAGCATAAAAAATGCAGAGATGATGCAAATATCGGACAGCACTGACTTTCACATAAAGTGGCGCCCATCTTGCGTTGTCTGGCTTCTCCCTGTCTACCCTTTCCTGTCACTGTATTACATACAGATCACTGGATCTTATGTAGTTGCCTATAATTGTCAGGCACAAACCCTATGGATGGTCTGGGAAATGATTACCCTCTTCATGGAGCTACTTGGATATGATATTTAATAAATATAGCAATGTATATATATATATATATATATAGATAGATACATACATACATACATACAGATAGATACAGATACAGATGTAGATACATATCTTATATAATATAAATACAACTTTGCTGCATGACAAAAATACAAAACTATTTTACTTATAGGTCACAGATTGTCCAGAATGACCTTACCCACTAACTATATTAGTCTGAAATTTTAGGCCTAGATAAAATGATCTAACCTTATACAGCTTTCACCCCCTGCACCACATGGGTATTCATACCACTCCTCTATAAATGTTTGGTCCGATCTTTCTTCTACTCAATGAAGTTTGACAATTTGTGACAGGACAGAAAGGAAATTCATTATATTTAGTAATAGAAAACCTATTTCTCATTTTTCACAAGCCAAGCAGCCACAGTGAAATTGCCTAAGCTTCTATACCACAATTCTCCACCTTTGTGGTCCTTAAGGTCACCTGCAAGGGTCTTCAATTTCCTTACATTCACAGCTTGGCATCTGGTAATTTTCAGTATCAGAAAACATATGAGAGCTATATATTTTTTTCTCAGAAGAAATATTTCTGATCTGCAAAGAAATAAATCTGTCAAGAAGAAAATATTAAAAATAAAAAGCATGACTGTAATAATCACATTGATGTCACAGGCAATTTTGCCTTTCCAGTTTGGAGAAAGAAACTCCCCTGCCCCCTGGAGAAATTGTCAATGTGAGAGAAATTGATTTTTTATTTCAATAACTGCTGTGGTTTAAGGGTAATTTATGTACAAGGAAGCACAACAGCCTTGAGAATCAAATTTCCTTGAAATATTATTTTGCATTCTCTCTGCTCCACACTTGAGTGAAACTGATAGAGCAAAGCACAGAATGAGCGAATGTGCTCTTCTGACTTCTCTGTCCCTTGCTGTGCCCTGCGCCCAGTCAAGCCATTGGCAAAGGGGCAGGTTTTGCAGCTGCAAAGCAATTAACTTCTTAAACAATAGATCTTCAAGTTAAACAATGTTGGTATGATTCACATGAAAAACAGAACAAAAGGTAGTTCAGACTGACCTCATCTCCAAGCAGCAGGTCTTCCCTTGCACACACCCACTCTGTCACATACACACCGAGCTTGGTCATCATTATTGTCATCACTAACAGAGAGCAATGCTGTGTGTCATGTAAGTCATTCCTTTAAATGTGTACCTTCCCACAGGAGATAGAATGTTTAAATATTGAATACATGACTCAAATTTCTCGTTTATTCTGGAATGTGTGTGGCACTACCTAGAACCACCTGTGTGTAGGACTGAAAAAACAAGTGAAGAATAATTAGACTGAAGGAATCAAGGGATACACATTCTTAGCTTCACGCAGGGAACACTGATTCCTTTGCACGTAGCACTTCTTTCTGTGCATCGTGTTACCTCTCAAAGTTCCCCTGCTGATCTTGTGAACAGCGTCACTCACGCACAAGTGCATCTCGGGCTGTCCATCTTCCCCTCTGGGCAGTACCGCGCACCACATTATCCTGAGATAATCCAGTGCGCCTTTGGATTTAGTGCACTCTCTTCACACACAGCACTTTCTCCTGACAACTGCCATCGCTCACAGTTACTGAAGATGGGAACTATGTAAACATAATATGTTCCCGAAGAGGAAAGAATTTTTCCACTTTCTGGAGAAAACAAAACCCTCCAGAAAGCTGAAGAGCAGGCATTTGCCAGTTTCTAGTTGTCGAATGTCCAGCCAAATGAGGTGATTTTAACCTTGGTGTCCACCTCAGGATGAGCTGCTCCCATAACTGAGTTAAAGGAGAATTAAAAGAGAGAAACTTTTCCATATCTAGATGAGGACTTTAAGGATGATTGTTTCATCATAAGATGTGTTTGGAAGAGGCTGAAATATCACATATGTGAAATTGAGCAGGTGTTGTCCAGGCACCAAATACACTGACAATAGCACAATTTCTGTTCTTCAGTAACTTCAGGAAGTGGGCAGGGTGCCAACTTCCACAGTGTCACAGTCTTTAGGTCTGATCTCATCGTTCAATATACATTTCAACAAATAATAGGATGTGAGAGTCATTTTCAAATTTTAGTTTTTTAAATCTATTTTTACACCACTTCAAGGTAAAACAGCGAACAATTCAGTAAAGTATAATGATGTAACATTATGTTCTTTTTTTTTTTTTTTGGTAACTGAAATTGAACTCAAGACCTTGTACTTATGAGGCAGGTGCTGTGCCACTGAGTTAAATCTGTAAATTTTGCTAGAGAAGCGGTTATTTCCAGTTATGGTATCTTTCCCATAATAACTCATAATAATTACTCTAACTTTTAAGGGAAAACAAACTCTTGTTAAAGAGACTGAAAATGTTCAAAAAAAAAATCAAACAGAATGCATAAGAAATGGGGCTCAAAGAAGCCACATTGAATCAAAATTAGGGGGGAGTCCAGATGGACAAACTACTGCACATTTTGGGTGGTTGCCTTCGTTTCCCATCCTGTGAATGATCCGTGTGGAGGAGGAAGCCAGTTGTGTTCTCAGGGAGAAAAAATTCACAGGCATTGCTGGATACATAGTAGTATCTCAATTTACAAAATCATTATCTCCACAATTCTGGTTGCAAACTGAACTGAACTCGAACCAAATTGAACTTCCCCATAAAGCCAATATGGAACCTAACCCCTGAATTTCACTCGGTTCTTATACAACTTGGTTTATGACCAGAATTATGGAAAGAATCAAGTGCATGAACCAAGGTGCCACTGTACCTAGGAATCAAAAGCAAAATCCAGATATGACCTGGAGGCACGTGAGTTCCCACCTCGGGAAGGACTGTCTGGCCAGAGGTGAACGAGCAGCATCTGTCCCGGCAGCCTCTGCAAATAGTGCGTGGACCTGAGAACAAGAGCAGGAACGCCTGCCGACTACAGCCAGACGTGAGGATGGATGAGCAGCAGCCGGACTCTGCTTCTAGGTGTTTAATGCTGCTCCGGTCAGTAACGGAGCAGAGAACAATGGGCTTCAAGTGAAAGCTCAGTTCTTCCCAAAGAACCTTGTATACATACATAATTTTAGAAACGTTTCCTCAAGTGCTTGTAAACCATGCAGAGAAAGTATATATCATATTTTCTAAAAAAAAAAAAATAACAAAAAAACTTGAAAATAATCCTCACAAGGAAATAAAGATATATGTGAGAGAGGCGTGCATCAGAACTAACGTATCTCTTGACATGGAACCTTAGTCAAGTGTCAAGGTCACCAATCCAGAAACCAAGCGCACTCATAGGGTGCAGCATTGCCACCCGAAGGCCCCTGGGCCACTGCACTGGCTTCCTCCTCTGCATGGCTTCAACAGTGAAGCCAAGGGAAACTGAAGGCCAGCAGCCACCTGTGCATCAGATAAGTTATTTTTAGGCTTTATGATGTTCATTTATAGAATTAGCATTAGTCCCCGAGTCTCAAATCATCCCAAAACCTCTATGTAATTTTCTCGACCTTGTCAAATAAGATAATAATTGCAAAGACACATTGAACATGATTAAAATCATGGTCTTAAATGAATTTAAAGTTTTAGTGAAAATGCTCTGGGATCGATTGTTAATGATTGTGTTTTTGGTCCAAGGAAGATGTTGGGAGTGCAGCTTCTGAATCAGGCTCTGGGGTGTGTGTCCCCGTTGCTACTTCCCAGCTGCAGGTGAGGCCGTGGTTAATCCTGGGGTACCTGGAGGCGGTACGCAGACACACAGTATTTATATATGCATGTCTACTTTGAATTTGGTAGTTTATTCCCTAGAAAGAAACATGTTCTCAGGTTTCTCACATTTACTTACAGTGAAGCCAGCCTGACCTGGGTTGCACATTCCCACGTGCTGGGCATGTTGCAAGTACTTTATTCATCTAACTCCCCTATTCAGTCCTGCCCAGTCCAGGGAAATGGGTGCTAGAGATGAGTTAGAAACTAAGGGAGTTACAGTCTTTGACTATTGTGCTAACCCCACACACACACACACACACTCCTAGACACTCAGAGACTAAATTCTCCCAGTTTCAAAGATCCAAAGGCATACTCTGAATGTAGATTCCCACCGTAGACTCACTCGTTTCTCTCCAGCATATTCTGAATCAAGGAGCTTCCTCCCGCTGTTCTCAGAGCAGCCTCAGGGGTGTGGTGTGACCACTGGTTCTAGGAGGGCCTGGTTGCTGCCTAGAAGAATGACAGCAGTTAAGTCCCCACAGAGAAGATGGGGACCCTCCAGGTTAGGAACAGTATTGCTGTAATTAAGTCTCAGATGAGTGTGACACAACGGAGTTATCTGTGTTCCGTCTAAAAACATCCTAGACTTCAGTGAGTATAGATTAAAATAAGGCTCCTAGTGGAACCCAGAATCTGCTTATTTTTGATTTCTTGTTCCTTAAATATATTGGGGTGTTCATCAGTTACATAGCCTAAATCTGTTTCACTGATTTTGTCTAACAATAATGGCTTTCATTTGACTTCAGGAACCTTTTTTTTTTCCCTATAGTTTTAGCTTTCTTCTCTACATTCTGGCTACTGTGGCCATTAATTAAATCTGAAATCAAAACTGAACCAGTGCAGCTCATGAACCCGCTGCGGTTTATATCTGCAAATCATTTCCCACTGCTCTATGCTCTGGACATGGAATTCTCACCCTCTGTCTGCTTCTCACTAGCGAATGGGATCTTATGCACTGGTGCGTGGGCCCCTCTGCTCAGTGCCATCTTGCTGAGGTTCTGTTTTCATAGTGTTAAGGACTGAGCCCAGGGTCTTGCAGGTGCTTTACAAGAGCTACGGTGTCAGTTTGCTGAGTTTGTCTATGTTTCACTCTCTTTCTCTGACAGCTGAAGAGAATTAGTTTCTTTTACAAAGCCTCAACGATTATGATTGTCTCCTCCTTCTAATAACTTTTTTTTAACCTGTTGATATGTTTCAGAGTATTTCTCTAAGAGCTAAAATTCAAGAGGAATTGATTCTGCATTTCTCCACCAACATCTACTCATGTTCTGCTGGATGAGTCTGAGGACCCTGGCAGGTGGTCGTGTAACAGAAAATGCTGCCCCAGCCCTGCCAGCCAGTGGACTTCCATCTCTTTGTTGCCCAGGAATCCTGTTCTAGATCCAGCTGCTACTGTCTCTTAGAAAAGGCTGGGCATGCAAAATTGAACAAATACTACAGATGTTGCCTGTTTTGTTCCAACCACTAATAGATTAGTAGTACAATCAACTTAGTAATTTTGAGTGTATGTATACAAATTTATATCATTTCTTTTCTCTTTATTATTTGCTCCTTTTCCCTGCCTATTTTTTCCTCATTGAGAAGTTTCGTACCCTTTCACAATATTTATTGAAGATTTTGTATCTTATATACTCATTCAGTTTTTCACACTAGAGAGACAATATGGTATTTACACATGTGAGTGTAAGTTATTTCACTTATAAATATGGTCTCAAGTTGCTTCCATTTACCTAGAAAAGCCTCAATGTGATCTTTCTTTATAGCATGCATTAACTGTATCTGGTAATTTGACTAAGACTTTTGAAAATAACTGTGCAACATGACAAAATTTGTTATATTCCTACCACCTTGTTTTGAAAGCCTACATTGTTATTGTTTTGGGCTCTTCGTTATAGTTATTTATTTGTTGCTTTATTTTTTCTCTAATACAGAAAAGATAAATGTACATGTACAGGCTTATATATGCCTAGAACTTCACCTAAAGGGTTTACAAGAACTGATCTTATTATGTGAGATGGTATGAACAACTACATTGGGGAAATCTAGACACCATGGTAGCCACTGATGATTTCCTATCATGTTGCTTTGAAGTCCAATAATGCTTTTATTTTTGATTTTGATTGATTTTAGTCTGTTTTCAATTATTTGATTTCAATATGTATGAAGGTATGGACAGCTATTTTGAAGAAAACAAGAGACATTATGGTAGCCATTACTGATTCCTAGTGTCTGGTCTTGAAAGCCCTTAAGGCTCTCATTCTTTTGTTTTGGTTGCTTTTATACTATTTTGATGTGTGTTAACTTCTTGTGTGTGAAGGTATGGACAGCTATTTCAAAGAAAACAAGAGACACTATGGTAGCCACTGTTGATTTCCTGCTGTCTTTCTCTGAAATCCCGTGTTGTTTTCATTGTTTTACTCTGCTCTGCTCTGTTTTGGTTTGGTTTGGTTTTATTCTCTTTAAAATAAAAAAAGAAAGAAATAGTGGGGCACTGTGACACAGAGCTCATCCCTATGTACCTGTTATATAAACCAACTCTCAGCTGACAACCATTCTGCCCCTGTACTTCCCGCTTGTTTATCCCATGGTAGGTCTTAGACATCTGGGCATGATCCTGATCAGTGCCCATGGACATACATAAATCTGCCTCCAAATCTTGGGTGTCTTTTCTGTGTTTCTGCTTGCCATAGCCATGGTGCACTAATTTCCGGGAGGGACCTCTACAGAACTCCTGTGTAGTCTGGGCTCAGAGGACAGTGGCACTCAACTAGAGCGACAGCTGGCTGTGAAGCAGTTCACATAACAAGGTGTTCTCATACACCAAGCAGCGCCCACAGAGCTTTGTGTTGAAATTTCTATTAGAGCCAGACTTTGCTACTTGGCTGCTTTGGAAATCTTCAGATTTGGCACTTGATGCATCTTGATGTGAAAATTTTGTGCAGCAGTGATGTGATACTTAGAGTGCAAGGCTGAACTTGTAGATGTGGGGGCCCTGTGACTCTATCTTTTCAAGCCAAAACAATTTGTTTGGTACTTTTTACTTTCGGTACATTGCTCCTAGAACCAATTAATAATGAGTACCAGCTGGCACTCTATGAGGCTAGGACAGTTGGAACTCAGAAAAATCCAAAGCCCTCTTTGTTGGTGGTGCTGCTGTGTTTGAGATTGAGTCTCACTATGTAGTTCAGGCTTTGCTGCATTGAATTTACTATGAAGCCTAGGCTGGCCTGGAAATAATGACAGTCTTGTCTCAGCCTCCTGAGTGCTGCAATTACAGGCATGTGCCACCATGCCAGGCTACAAAACCCAGTGTAACTACCTATTCTATCTCTGAGAAGCATAGAAATATTTTTTCCTATCTCCTCATAAGTGGTTTTCCTTTACAGTTGGGTCAGGTCCACATAATTCATATCATGCATGTATCTGTCATCTGTATTGGCTGGTCAATTAATCTATGTATCCTCTGTCATTGATCTGTAATCTTTATATGTCTACTTGCACATATCTGTATCTCTGTCATCTATTACTCTTCTATGGGTATCTATCAATGTAATTTAATTATCAATGTATTATCTGTTTATCTATGTATGTATCTGTCTGTTATCTATATCAGACTCATTTTGGTAGGGAAATACTGTCAATATGGTGGATTACAACATCCATCTAATGTGCATTTCAACAAAATAACCATAAAAAGATGCAGATAAACTCATAATACAGTGGTTGTAGAGCACAATTAAAAGCAGTATCAGAAAATAAGAACATGGATGCATTTCAAAAAGGTGAAAGGAAAGAAGGAAGGGAAGTTTCTCTGTTGTTGTGTATCTTTACAAGGCAGCAGTGTCCTAAACCATAAAAAGCCTGTGGCAGAAATCAGGTGTGGCCTGTTGGTGGGAGTAAAGACTGGTGCAACCACTGTGGAGGTTAGTCTGGAAATTCCTTAAAAAGCTGGGATTGGAAGTCCCATTTGACCCAGCTATTCCACTCCTAGGCATGTTTCCAGAAGAACTGAAAACATCTTACTACGGTGATATATGTGAACCCATGTTTATAGCAGCACAATTTGTAATAGCCAGATCTTGGAGACAACCTAAGTGCCCATCAGCTGAGGAATGGATAAAAAAAAATTGTGGTACTTTTATACAATGGAGTACTACTCAGCTATAAAGAATGATTGCATTGAAATATTTATAAATAAATGGCTGGAACTTGAGACCATACTAATAAGAGAAATAAATCAAACTCACACGTATAAATACCATATAGTCTCCCTAGTGTAAGAAATGGTAAGAGTACATAAGATTCTATGGTAATCATGGTTCCCCATTATATTGCTTTGAAATTCTATAATGTTTTCATTCATTGGTTGGAATGGTTTTATTCTGTTTTGTTTGACCTTATTATGTGTGATGGTAGGAACACCTACTTTGAAGAAAACAAGACATTATGGCAGCCATTGCTGATTTAATATCATCTTGCTTTGAAGTCCTACCATGCTTTTGTTCTTCAATTACCATTGGTTCTATCATGTTGTGTCTTGTTGGATTTTAATGTGTATGATAGTATAAACAATTTTTTATGGAAAATGAGATACTATAGTAGCCATTGTTCATTTTCTGTTATTTGGTTCAGAATGCCTTGTAATACTTTCATTCGCTTGAATGTTTTTATTCTATTTTGCTATGTTTGATATTATTGTATGTGAAGCTATGCTCAACTATCTCAATTGTCTTGTTGTAAAGTGCTGTGTTGCTTGCATTGTTCTGTTCTGATCTGCTTTATTCTGTCATTTTTTGTTTTGTTCTCTTTAAAATAAAATTAAAAAAAAAAAAGAAATCGGGTGCAGCCTTCCTGCAGGAAAGGTCGGCACCAGGGTGCTACTGGCAGAAGGGAGTGGGAGCACTGTACAACTGAATGGGAAGACCCAAAGGTGGAAGTTTTCAGTTCTCCTCAAATTCTCCCAACATTCTTGAAGTTCCAGCTCAAACAGATGAAAAGACTGACTGTGGCATTAACCAAAAGTTAAGCTGTGCAAGAAGAATCATGACATTTGGAGTGAAAATTCACCCCGGTGGAGAAGCCCTCTCTTTGCAGATCACACACTCAGTTACAAATCCCATCCAGGCCAGAGAGCAGTGACAGCGGCAGGGAGCTTATCACACTAGTGGCTTAGGACCTCAATGGACAGAATGCCCAGGGTGCAGATGAGGGTATAAAGTAACTGCTCCTTATCCCCAAGATATCCAAGGCCCGAGTCTGCCTTAGAAGGGTGGCAAAACAGACCCTCGGTATCGGGGCTGAGGAGCTTCTGATTAGAAGAGGTCAGATTCCCTCCTCACCAACAAAGAAGTCCACTCCATGGCCACAGAGGTCTCCAAGTATTGTGTTTCTGAATGTTCCTGGAAGGAATCACTGTCCCTGTGAGTGTGTCTGCCCAGCAAATGAGGCTGTCTCTAACGCGAGCTGCTCGCCATGCTCACATCACATCTTGGAAGAAATCTGTCTCTATCCTCTGCTCGGACAATGTGCATTACCTTCCAATTACATCTCAGATAGGGTTATTAAAATACTAAAATAGAGAACTGTGTGGCTGAACAGAAAGTCATAAAGCAAATCCCAGCAAATCTGTAAACCTCATAAAGAAATTTAACATATGATAAAGCAACACTACAGACGTGTAGCAAATGACCATGAGGTCCATAAATGATGTGGGGAAAACTGAGCATCTATTTGAAAAACATAAACCACTTAAAAATTTTCAATGATAGGCAGGTCAAAGACTTTTTAAAAAAAAACTATAAAAATGGGAGAAAAAACAGACAAGTGAACTTTATTTTTGATCTCAGAGTAAGATATTTTGTGAAATACAAAACCTCAGAGGAAAATATTGAGAGATCTGATATCTTAGTAATTTTAAATGTACTTATTTTTAAACAAAACACCATTAAGCAATGTTAAAAAAGAAGCAACTGATGAAAATAGCCTACATATAACTGATCAATTGTCATCATTTATAAAGCATTCTTATTTAACAGGAAAGGAAAATATCAAAAGAAAAATTGTTCAAAATTATATGTTAGTGGATAAATAACTGCAGAAATAAAATTTCATGTATGGTATTTATAAAGGGAAATAAGGACCCGATGCAATAAATTTGTTTCTAACTTATCCATATCTATTGTGGATGCAGGGCACAGGGAATTACATTCCATTGAATTGTTTGTGGAATGTATGTTAAGATGAATTTTAAAAGACAATTTGCTGGGACCCAGCTACATTTTAAATTCATGTCATTTTTGACCTATCAATTTCAATTCTACATTTTATTCTACAAAATGACGTGCATATTTTCAGAATAAATAAAGTGCAATTATCTTTTTTGCAGTCTAAATTTACAAGGAAAAATAAAGTAATTTACTTGCAGTCTACTTTGAAACATAATAAATAGCTTAAATTTACAGATGGGGAAATAGTAAGATACACATAGAATGCTGATACTGTGTAACACTACCCAGACATTTATATCATTAAAATATACCTAAATTTAAAACCACAGAACTCACTGACATATGCCACAAAACTCTCTGGGCTATATCTATACCTATATCTATATCTTAGATTAAGGAAAATACAAATATTGTAATTTAGTTACTATATATATATGGTATGCATTTCCATAACGGTGTACCTTTGAAAATGCAAAAGAAAAGAAGTGTACTTGCATGAGTCTGTGAGGTAGAGGCCGGAAATGCTGCACTTGGACAGAATTTGTTGGAAGAGGATAACCCCTTTTCACTTTTATATGACTGATTATTAATTCTTTTAAATAAAAATTATTTGCAGTGCTTGGATTGTGCTTTTAAATGATTACAATTATGTTTTAAAAAGTAGGCAAGGCTGTAGCTCCTGATGGACTATGACTTACATCTGGTATGTGGTACCTCACTGTCACCACGCAGCTAATCAGGAAGTTAATCAGCATGTGTGAAACCTGCCCTGAATACCTTTGCATATCTTACCTCTTGACCCTCAAACAACAGTGTTTCTTATGATGAGCATGATGGATCCCTGAACTGGCTTTCTGTCTGTGTTTGCTTTTTGCCAATACTTAATTATTAGAGAAAAATAGAGCAGAATCCACCATGTGATTGCCTTTGTTCTTACCAATCCCAGAGCTCCTTCCAGCACTTTTATGTTGCTTTAGAACACACTTTGGCGAAGAAAGTGTTGTCTGTATGTGCTATATATGAGGTGCTAGATCGAGCTCACATGTCAATAGTCAGCGTGCTTCTTGGTACCTTGAGATGCTACATGGGGTGAGCAAAGGAAATAATGTACTCTTTCAGATCGGACAAAGGTAGTTTCAGGGCAATTTGACATCACACAGCTGTAACCAACTAGGCCTTCTTCTTCTTCTTCTTCTTCTTCTTCTTCTTCTTCTTCTTCTTCTTCTTCTTCTTCTTCTTCTTCTTCTTCTTCTTCTTTCTTCCTCTTCTTCTTCTGATTAATTAACTATAAATGAAAGTGATAGCACATGGTTGCTATGGTGAATTCTATCCTACAGCACCTGGTATTCAGGAAGAAAATTACAAATGTCCCCTGCCATAAAGTGAGCCTCCCAGAATCCACAATTCAGCCTTCTTGGATCAGATTATTTGGAGCCATCCTCTGTGTAGAGCAACTTTAAGCATAAAAAAAGAGATAAATTTAAACTCAGATGAGAAGGGAATTGATAGATATGTGAATGCCATATGGATAATCATTAAAAGATGGTCCTTTTCCAATAATGTGGGGACCTATTTCCAGACAAAACGGCTGCCTCACACTTTTACAAAATTGCCTCAGTAAGGTTGCTTACTTCAGTTTTTTCATGAATAGACTTCAGTAACTGATATGCTTCTAAGTTTTTAAAAAAGCTTTTTCCTCTCTGTACATGTATCACAAGTTCTTGCAAACCAGAGCACTGATGAAGTTAATATAATTAATATGTGTGCTGAAAGTGCTTTATATCTTTGAAGCACTGTATTGCAAAACTTCAGGGCTAAGGATGTAGCTCAGTGAGGTCTTGGGTTGGATTCCCAGTACCACACACACACACACACACACACACACATTAGAATTTTAATGAATAAAGTAAAAGGAAATAAACCACTAAGTTATAGACATTATATGATAAAATGGATTTAAGTGTCTTGTTATCAAATACTAGATGTCTACTTAGTTGTACTGATTTGAAATAAAACCATAGTTTAATATCTTACATTAAAACATGAAATCTGTGCTTATTATGACTTGTTGAAAGCTTTGAGATTAGCACATTATGAAAAAAATTTTAAAACATGTATTTTGAAGATTTTCTTAGGGAAAAATATAACAAACAAATCACTCCTATTTGATAGAGATATCAAAATATTAGCTAGAACACTTTTTTTGCAAAAGCAAAAAATAAAGGAACATAGACAGAAAGAAGTTATCATTACCTTCTGATGACATGATCCTCTACATGGAAGACCCCCCAAAATCCACCAAAAGTCTGCTAGAATTAATAGCCAAATTCAGTAGCCTAACAAAATATAAAGTCAACACCTAAAAATCAATGGTATTCCTGTACACCAATAACAAACTTACACACACAAAAAGGAAAATAACACCTTTCACAGCACCAAGGAAAAATGAAATGCTTAGGAATTAATTTAACCACAGAAGTGAAAGATCTCTGCATTGAAAACTATTGTACTTTGAAAAAGGAGATGGAAGAATATATCAGAAAGTGGAGGCCAGATGTGGTGGCACACACCTGTAATCCCAGGACTCCAGAGGCTGAGGCAAGAGAATCACTGCAAGTTTGAGGGCAGCCTTGGCTACAAAGTGAGTTCAAGGCCAGCCTCCACTGAAGAACAAAACCCTGACCAAAAAAAAAAAAAGGAAAATGGTCCCCTTTCTGAATAGGCAGAACCAATGTACCAATATAGTAAAAATAGCTATACTTCAAAACTGTTACACAGATTTAAATGCAATCACAAATCAAAATACCAATAACATTTCTCACAGACCTAGAAAAAATGATCCTAAAAGATGAGATAAGAAGAGACCTACAATAGCAAAAGCAGTTCTAGTAAGTAAGGGCAAGGAAGAGGGCATCACAATCACATGTTTCAAATTATACTACAAAGCTACAGTGATAAAAAGAGCATGGTATTGGAGGAAACAACAGAATTGTGGACCAGGGGAAAGCTGAACTCTTGTATCCTGATCCTTTCTGTCTCTCCGCTCTCTTGGTCTTGTTCTGCTTTATGGATGCCACAGACAAGCTGTTTTCCTCCCCCAGGGCTGTGTCTCTGCTGTCTGTGACCGTTTCAGCGTTAGAGTCACCATCATGGTCTCTAAGCTCTGCAACCCTGAGGAAAATGAGTATTTTCTCTTTATGTCACGTATTTGGTCACAGTGAGGCAAAACAGATTAATACAGAAAATAATTCATAAGCTTGTTTAAAAATTGGTTTAGGGATTATTGCCAACCTTATAAAATAGTGAATTATCACAATATCATGACATTTTATGTTTTTATAGATTTTAGATCATGTAATTTATCAGCCAGGATAGTTATGAGCTCATAGTAGGACTTTATAAATAGCTGGAGAGCTTGATGCTTAGGTCATTCAGTATCCAAATATGTATGTGGTTTTATAACCTTAAAAATATTAACAGTAACTTGTGTACAATATGAGACCCTGGCTATTTGTCTATTGTGTAATAAGCATATTTTTTAGTAGCTCCTTTTAAAAAGTAAATGCATTTACTGGGAATGTGGAATCCTTTGTATCAGTCAGCATTTGCAGAACAGGTTCAATGTAAGACACAGAAATTTACAACAGTAACTTATACTGTTTGCCCACAGAGTCAAAGAAGGAAGAGTGCAAGAGGTAAGTCTGCATGTTAGAGAGGTGAAGAACACAGCTGAGGGCCAGGATCCCATTGCAGTATCCCTTAGGAGTCCTGCCAAGGGCCTGGAGCCCATGACAACGTCCCAAGCCAGTCTTCACCATGGGGCCAAGGAATCCACAATGAAAGACCAAGAAATCTGTGTTGTAAAGTCCAGGGGCTGGCACTGAGGGTGGAGAGTCTAAGCTGGCAGGATGCTAGAAACTGAGGAGCAGGTGTTGAGAAGCAGAGGACAATCCCTGAGGCAAGGCAAGGACGGGAGCTCCCAGCCAAAGTGTCTGTGCCAAAGGCCAGTGGATGACATTCAGCATGGGGGCCAGGAACAGAGCTCCTCCTGAGAGATCGGCAGCCATCCCAGGCATAAACAGTTGCTCAACCAAAGAGAACCACCAATGCTTCTCTGAGGGAAACCAGCATGTGATCTTCCCCTCCTGTGCTGCTTTTGTACTGCCCCCCCAAGCATGCTAACTCAATTCAGCTGGGGGTTTCCACTAAAGTTGACCATTAATTAAGCACTACAGTCATTTATCATTTCACACACTAAAACACAATAGCAATTAATAAATGGTGTGACTGAAAAATTGTTCTCTTTCACTGCTTCAAAGAACATCATCCGTTTTTACTAGAAGCACATATAAAGGTGAGTTGCCCGCTCAGGCCCTGGAGAATTCCCTAAGCAGCGTGGGAAGTGCTGGGAGAGCGTTTCTTCCTGCCCACCTCATTACAAGCTCAACAGCCCGGGATCGCCCATCACCAAGAAGGCATCCGAGCTGCTGTGGCCGAGAGTCATAGTTTCCTAGCACTGTCACCTGCTTTTCATTAAGTATCACACAGTCCTCAGGAGTCACAGTAAACCAGTCCTGCTCAGCCTGTGGTCAAGTTGCCACCAGTGACTGAAACACGTTCCTCCCTCACGGATGCTTGCTTGCTCCATATCATTTTGGTGCTGAAGGAGCCACGCCTGGCAGCCATGCCCCTCTCTCTGTCCCCTCTCTCTGCATCTCCCCCTCCCTGGGCATGAAATATTCTGCCATCGGACCTGGGATGCTATCCTATTGGTGTTGTTCTGATTTCCCCAGAACGTAAACTTTGCAAGTCACTGGAAGTTGGTGTTGCTCAAGTTTAGGTACAGGTACAGTCACCTGTGTCCCAGCCTCCAGACCCACGGGTCACTCATCCGTAGTTTAACCGGCTTCATGTGTGTCTCTAGCACATAGAAGGACGGTATGTGGGTGAGAAACATACACTGAATACAGGACTGTTAGAAAACAGACTCAAAAAACAGAGTGGGAGAAGACCCAGTGTCCTCAAGACGTAGATGCTCCTGCTCATGTCTGTTCCAGAAGGGGCAAAGGTATTCCTATTTGCATTAAATTTTACTCGTAGAAATTTTGGTAGAGTAATGAAGGAAAATAATCGTATCACAAAGCATGAAGTGATGACATTTATGATTATGCAGCCAATTTAGGCCTTGGGACTTCAGGAGTAGAATTTGTAATGCAATTTAAGTCAGTAGAAATCTATGTTGGATCAATCATTATACATTTAATAAAATGGAGATTTTTCTAACTTTCTTCCTTTAAAATCATATTTATTAAAAACCAAATAAGTGAGATCATTCTAACCAATCTGTTAAACTGTTCATGGACTTAGTCCACACCGGAGATAAGGCTAAGAACACGTGGTAAACCTCCATCAGATTCCGTTTCTCTTCTGTGATAGACAGAGATCATGACAAAATAAACTCTCAATCTAAGTAGCACTGACAATGTATGTGTGATTGAAATTAACTGTATTGTGATTGTGTTAGACCCCAGTTAATTGTCTATTCTCTTATTTTCAATTAGACTAGTATTTTGCATGTAAACAGTATAAAGAAAATACCAACTACATAGAGACTTAGACATATTTACCCAGTAATGGTGGGAATGTCAGGTTGCTGACCAAAGATGAAATATTAAGACCTTCAAATGTCTACATGAGCTTGTTGTGGTCCATAGAGGGGCTGTGTTGGTTGTAACCACACAGTTTAACATCAGACCACTAGTCATCAATTGACTTTATGACCATTAAATAACTAAATATGTGTGTATGTGTATATATGCACACACACGTGTGTGTATGTAAAGTTTAATCAGAGCCTAAATTTACATAGCAGCTCATTATCATGTCCTCACAATAGTTCTGAAATTTTAATTAAATAAGATGGTAGTAAATAGTAACACAAAAGGAAGGAGACGCATGAGAGAACAGACAAACGTGTGCTAAGAAGCAATGTCAGTCATAAAGGAACCGTGTGTTGTCTGCGGGGAGGATCCACTGAGCTCTCTGTGCCACCCCTCATTTTTCCTGGAAGCTTACAACTTCTCTGAAATTTAAATTCTGATCCAAAATCAAATCATAGAGTTTTCTTAAGCTAATAACTTGAAGCTTTAGCTACCTAAAAGATTCTTCTTATTCAAGGAGGCACCCATGTGACTGGGACTTTCTGCATGTGAAGGACAACAGAGCACTCTCAGGTGGCTGGTACACGGATTGAAAGGTGAGTACGATAGGTGGCCCAGACAGAAATGTCTTTCTGAAAAAGAGGGTCAGCGCACATTTGCCAAATACAGGACCCATGTGCTAACTTTAAGATGTGTTTCAGTGGATCAAACTCAGCTAGGGACTGCTGTGGAAATAAGACTTCTAGATCTGCCTTACAGCAAATGTAAACATTTATATTTCAATGGCAAACTTTTTTTTTTTTTTGTCTTCCATTGTTTCATGAAACCACTGACTGGATGCTTAGAATCTTCTTGATGAGAGGTTCTGGAAGGTCATTCAGCTAAACATGATCTGACATAACACACACGAGCTATGAAAGAGCTTTCATAGACTTTGAAGCATATGGAAATTTATGACAAAAAACTGGGAAGCAAGACTACGCTTCCAATTGTCTTCTAAATATATTTGAACAATGCAGTAGCTATTGCATAAATACTAGGTATGCTAATACTATAAATGATCCATGACATTGTTGAAAAATCAGAATTTTTTGTGGCATTAGAGATCGAACCCTGGAGCTACCATGGAGCTACACTCTTGCTACGAGTTGTATCTAGATGTCACCCGAAGTCCTCCTGTACTCATGTGTGGGGTTTTCAGAGCTGGCTGGATCTAGGGTCTGTGACACTGGGGTTAAGGGTGTGCGGTACTTAGCCCACTGATTGGAATTAGTGTAGTTTCGGGTGTGGCTGAATAGATTTATCAAAAACAAAGACCCAACCTTGGTGTTGGTGGCACCACCCAAAACGCTTGTAGCCTGGGTGCCATAAAGAGAAATGCAGGAGGCTGCTGGCCACTGCTGGCTGCCTTCTGCCTGCCACCTCATGACCTGCTTCTCCTGTGTGATGCCCCTCTGCCATGCTGTCCTGCCTCGGAGCCAGCTGGCCAAGGATTGAAACCTCTATATACCATGAGCTAAATAAGCCTTTTACCCTTTAACTTGGGGTTTCAGCAACAAGAAAAGTAACTAAGGCAGTTCCCATCAATATTATTGGTAAGACAGGAGCTCCCTGAATTGCCCAGGCTGACATGGAAGTTGTTATACTTTCGCCTCAGGTTCCCAAGTAAGAGGGACGACAGGTGTGTACCACCAAATCTGGTGAAAAGCAGAGTCCTGAAGCACGTTGCTGACATGCTTCTCAGTTTTCTACACAGTGACTGGTGACTGTGGCTCCTACAAATGCCCAGAATCAGTGGGGATTTTGGTTGAGGTTTATAAAATCTGTGGTCTGCATGGAAACAATAACATTTGCCTAAAGGCCAAGAGTGTTTTTCTTCAGCACAGGCAGTGTTCAAATAACCAAAACCTCATCATCACAGCAACAAAAAGCATGAAGGGGCCATGTAGGAATGATTACTTTTCTGGAATCAGAATTCAAGTAGGGGTCCTTAGGCAAAAGGTTTGGCTACACAGCCAAGCAACTGGTTTTTGAAGAAGAGACATTTGGACAATCTCTCTAGATGTCCAAATGTTTGATTTTTGTTAAATATTTGGAAGTTGAAGACAGCACATTTGCATCTTTAAAGCTTTGCTGTGTTGAAAATTGAACCCAGAGAAGTACACATGTGAGGTGAGTGTTTTACCAGGAAGCTATTTCCCCAGTCCCTGAGTATAGTCACCCTTAAGATCTGAGTAAACAGAGGAATCTTAGGAATCTGGGTCACTGTAAATCTAGAAAATGGTAAGACTTTTTTTTTTTTTTTGGTATGGGAGGGTCAAACTCATGACCTTGTTCTTCTGAGGCAGGTACTTCTGCTGCTGAGCTAAATCCCCAGCAGAAAATGGTAACACTTTTAACACAGTGCATAGAAAATTATGAGGAAAATGATAAAGGAGTGTGATTTTACTCTTAAAAAACTGTATTATGCTTGTACTCAGTGTCTATAAAGTAAAAATGCTTTGGAGACAGTTTTTAGTGCCTTTTTCTAGTGTCCTATAACATGTTCTTCAAGGAAGCATAGTGGCCACTATAGGTGTTCCTTGATATCCATGTGGACTGGTATTAGGACCCTCCTGGACACTGACATCCGATGATTCTATGGTCTCCTCTATGAAATGGCATACTGTTCGCAAGTAACCCACGCACATTCTCCCAGGCACTTTGTGTGATCTCTAGATTTCACGTCATAGCTAAGACAATGCAAATGTTATGCAAATCATTATTATCATACATGGTTTAAGAAGCAGCGAGGAGAAAAGATATATGCATTCAGTATAGAGGTAATTTTTTCCTGAAATATTTTCCATACATTATTGTTTGAGTGTCTGTGAACACACACTCATACACACATACACACATGAACACAGGCACACACACACACACACACACACACACACACACACACACACTACATTGCCCACTGCAGGGTCTATGAGAAAATATGATTAATGAGTTAGTGCTGAAAGTAAGCTATAACTCTGAGGCCCCTGGCCAGATTGATTTCCTACAAAGTGCATATGAGCTTCACAGTGGTTTGTAATTTCTAAATATCTTTATGCACATATGTGTGTTATCTTATTTCATTTTCAAAACAGCAGTACAGGCTGCAGCACAGGTACACATTTGTGATGGTGTGGGGTCCTGGGGGACTTTACTCCTCTCTCCGCATCACTCACACAGGCCAGGCTCAGCACTGGCCGCAGAGCTCAGCCTTCCCAGCCGGTTCTCCTGTTCTCCATATTCTGAAGCTGCACCAGCCAGTAAAGACGTGTGCTAGGCACTGGGATAAATAAAAACGCATTTTTTTTTGTTTACATGGAACTTAAAAAATGATAAAACTAGTGACTTTGTGACTGTCATGAACTGGGCAATTCTGAGGACCACGAATAATAAGATGCACCTCCACTTTCAGGGGAAGAACCCTCTTTTTGCCTCATCTAGGTGCACCACACTGTCATGCAGTAGTACACAAGACCCCCAAAAATCAAACACAAAAGCCAGCTCCCCTCTCCTTCTCATGTAATATCAGGGAAATCATTTGTTTAACTAATGCACTGATCTTACTGCCTTTTACCACACAAACTATTGTTCAGTCCAGGACATAGGTAACTAGCTTTGCCCAAAGTTGGCTGAATATTATAAATGCCACATTAATATTAACAATTTTATGACAATGAAATATTTATAAAATTGCAAAAAAAATCTAAGACAAATTTCATTTTACATCATCTTTGTCAAGGAGGGGAAATTCTTAGAAGTAATCCTGATTTTAATTAGGGATTAAGGGGAGGAGAAACATGAAAGGAATGAACAGTCTAGATGTTTGCTTCCTTCTCACCAACCTTCACAAACAACTTCAATGCACCATTGGCTCCAACAAAGCCAGAATTACCTCCTCCAGTGAGCTAGGAAGTGACTGTTACTGGTCATCCACCACAGTCTTTATAGATCTCCACTCAGCTCCACACATTCAAGCAGGTACAAAACTCATTTAACTTATTACCTTTTCCAGAATTTAATTTAGCAAAATGTTTTCAAGAAAGGAATGTTTGTTAAAGTCTATGTGAATATCAGCTCTCTCAGACCACTAGATGATCCCAGAGATGAAGAATCGGTGCTTCCTAAGATGCTTTTACAAGAGAAGATATCAAATAGCTGCAAATTCAGGTTGGGGCAGGTTGTTGGCCTGTTGATTAGGGATCCCGACAGCAGATACTGTGTGTTAAGCCCACACTCAGAGCCTGAATAGAACACAGATAATACCAAGTGGGACAGGACAGCCTGCTGCAAACTTCCATAGGGCCTTTAGTCATCGGTTACCTTCAGGAGGGAGGCTCCATTGTTACTGGTCACTTGACTTAAAATAATAATAGTAATAAAAAAAGAATACAGAAATACAAATTGTCCTGTGAAAATTTCTTGATTCTAAATATTGGTTATGAGTTTAAACAATACAAATATCCAAGTGAGTTGAACAAAATGCAGTGGTCAGATGATGGTTTCGGACTTTTGCAACCCTTCTACCATTATGAACCTGAGCCCCTTAGCATACGAACCCTTTTCAGGTTTTGTCCATAGAGTACTATTTTGTGCCCCACGGAAACCTGCATACTGAGCACTAATCTGTAGTTTCCTGATGGCACAAAGCAGGGAAGCTAAAGGAATCAGTGGGATATCACAGCAGCTTCGGGGCTTCCAGGAGGTAGGCGTGAGCACATTCCCTGGAGTACTGGGCTAGCTCTGCAAAGCCCTCACCGCCCTGAACACCCCATTCTTGCTCATGGGCCTTTTTCTGATAATAAGGACACTGCCTTTTCCTGTAGCTGCATGAGGCGACATAAAGGAGGCTAGAGAAGAAGGGCTCTTGAGACTCCCACGGGTTCCCAGAACCTCCCAGAGTGTGGGGCAAGGCCCGAAGGCCTCATGCTTGAAGCAGCAGCGCTCTTGAGGCTGTCGCTGAGAACGCTGAGATGCTAGGCTCCAGGTCCACACTACCCGGCTCCCACCCATAAGGGCCTAGGTCTACAGCAACAGCTGTCTCTTGCTGAGGCACAGAGTCAATCACTGCCTGCAATGACTAATTAGATGTGAAAAAAATGCAGTCAAGCTGATGGATGGGATTCCCCGGGCACGCGCTTGAGCTCCTGTGAAACCGTCCTGTAGCTCTGCACCCAGCAGTGTAGGGGGGTTTGACCCCCCAAACTCCTAGCAAAGCGGATTTCAGAGCACACAGTCAGTGTACCCCTCTATTCTGAGCCATCCTTTGTTCATTACCCCAAACAGTGTAATGGTAGAAAATACGCCCAGAAAAATTCTTTCTTCAGTGTTTCTGATGTAGTAAAAATGAGAAAAATTAGATTGACTAGGAAAATGGTTTTTAACCTTTATTCTTAGCATAAATCAAGAGCCTCATTTTTCAGGCCCTTCCCATAGAATTCAATTAAAGGTCAGATTTTTAATGGAGATCCTAATTATTAATGTGTTGCTATTTTAATAATTAATAAGGTGAAATATTTGCATAATGTATAAAGAAAATGCCCAAGAACACCTTGGGTAGCATCTAAATCCCTTCCAATAACTTATCCATATGCATATCATGAGACTACAGAAATCACTTTTTAAGTCACATCCACCTAGAACATTTGTTCACACAGTCTGTGTGACTGTATGAAAAATTCATCAACAATCGCACTAATACAATTACACTTACCCATTGTCTGAAATATTTTTAAAAGTTGTTATTATAGAAATCATAAAAGAAAAATCATAGACTTCTATATAATTTGAACTCATAAGCTTCTTTAAAAAATTCTGGGATTACTGACGTAGGTGTTCCAGGCCCAATGATAATCCACTCCCCGCAAGAGAACCACTCAGAATGCCTGATTCCTCCCAGTGAAATCCCATCAAACCTGTGATGATATGTCAGAACCTCGATTTGTCTATTTCTGATGTAAAAAATAAACTCCTGCCAGAAACAGACATCAAGACTTGAAATCTAACGTCCTCTGTGAGGTGACAGAGACTTCACCTGAAATGGCAGGTGTCTCCTCATTACAAGTGTTTGCTCTGCTTCA
This sequence comes from Hydrochoerus hydrochaeris, assembly GCA_004027455.1. Lineage (NCBI taxonomy): Eukaryota > Metazoa > Chordata > Mammalia > Rodentia > Hydrochaeridae > Hydrochoerus > Hydrochoerus hydrochaeris. The sequence continues at coordinate 210,737 of PVLA01000100.1, forward strand.
GCATGGTTTTATAGTAAAGCACAGATTTTCCTTCAAATTTAAAGCTCTTTTTTTTTTAAAAAAAGACACTTTCAGTATAAGTAGATACATTGAGTTATTGTTAGACTATATACCCTCAAATATGGAGATTAATTTTAAATGTCACTTTCATATAAACATGTCAGATTTTCTGTCACCAAGACTCAGTTACTCCCACTCCTGAGAGGAGAAAGGAATCGAGACTCTTCCAGGTTCTGAGAAATAATTTGCCCCGAGAAGTCTGAGGGCGGGTGACGGTGACGAAAATGAACTTTTCAACAGCTAATGGGATATTTATTAGGGTTCAGTTTAACCAATGTTGGTAATTATAAGAGACACAAAATTCACTATTAATTAGTTTGTTGTGAATTATTGAAGAGCAGCCACAGTTAAGCCTGCTTTCCAGGGTCAGCTCAGTCATTCCCATATTCTCGCATTACAGCTTCTTACCCACCACAATTTCTACTTTTGTTGTAAAAATTTATCAATCACTGGATTGATAGGGTTTTGTTTACCTAAAGGTTGATAACAAAATACAAGTGTTTTGGGGGCAGTATAATCCAATATTACATAGAAGAGACTATGTTTTGAAAGAAAAAAAGATTTTCATTCTGAAAGCTTCTCATAAAAACTACCATTGTTCTGATCAAAGCAGAACTCTGTTTCAGGAGAAAGAATTATAAGCAAATCTCACTCTGTGAAGTTAGCCTGACAGCACTTTCAGCCTCAAAAAGAAGAATATTCATAAAGTTTCTTTGAGATGGATAAACTCAGCCACTCAGAAGATAGCCTGGCATGTATGTGAGGAAAGTACCTATTTGATTTGATTGTGCTTATATAGTTTCAAACCGTTATATAATTAGGACCATTGGTAGCAATATGCTTATTAATTCACTTACTTAACCACAGACTATCTTCTTTGTATCATGTTTTATTCATCATAAGACCCTTGACCATGAGTACATGACAGATGACAGCCACAAGGGTAGTGGTGCTATTTCAAGTCCCAAAGGAAGACTCCAGGAAAAGGGAGAGGAGCCGATCACACCATCTTGTCAATTAAAAGAAGATACAAAATTGCCCTACAAATGTAGTTGATTAAAATAGTTCAGTTTGCTTTTTAATTTATTTATTGGAATAGTTTAGTTGAGGTTATTTAGACAGATTTTATCCCCCACCCCAACACACACGTACACACTGGAAAGCAGAGGTGAGACAGATTAGCATTCTGGGAATGAGACTCTTGCTCTGACTGAGAGGTGCAGCTGCACTCAAGTCCAGGGCAGCAGCTTTTCCACACAGTCGGCTCTGTCCCATCATGTTGCAGTATTTCTTAAAGAAACCTCCAACCCTATCTGCTATCATAGATTCTAAGGTCACTCATGTTTATACGCCACTGCGATAAAAACATGAAGATTTTGTGTTGCAAACAGCTTCAAATGATCGAAAAAACATCTAGGGGATCAAATCATTGTAAAGCAATAGCTTTCCATTGAGTTGTCATATATTGAAAGGTTTTTTTGTTTTTTTTTTTTTTACCATGTGTACTAAAAATGCCTCTGAATTCTAGAAAGTCCTCTCTAATGTAAGTTCAATTTTACATGCTTACGTTTCTGATTCACAACAAACATGTGAAATGAGGAGCCTGTGTAATGCACACCTCCTAGGACTGTGAGCGTGCCATTAGCCCTGGAGGAGTTCTCCCACTGAAGCCACTCAGAGATCAGGTTCTGTGGTTTTCACAACCACAGACCATGCTGTTCCTAAGTGCCAAGGTCTGTGTCCAGGTCAAGGTCAGGATAAGAAGAGATAGTTCAGGAAGGAAAAGAAATTCTTCCCCAAAGAGCAGAATTTATTGAGAAAATCTCTAGGTGGGTTTACTAGCAGCTGTAAAATTCAACACACTCAATTTAGTGTTGTTAGAGGAAATAAGAAAACCACGGAAAACACAAAAAATAAAAGGGTGGGATTCTCAGATGACGAAACAGATTTGCCCAGTGTATGATTCATCTTACAAATGTTCAATTCTAGGAAATCACACTGAGAAACAAGTAAATAAGAAAAGTGTTATTGATGTTCTCAGAATCTCATCTCCTCCATGAGAGTCAGCAGGAAAAAGACTGGTCCTTCTTCACAGCCGGGATAACCACAATGTCTCACAGCGTGAGTTACTACTAACTTGAAGACCTTTCTGATGCTCATCACTCCACTATACTGCTTACTTAAATTTTGTTCTAGGAAATAGAAGAATCATTCACAGCCAAGAGTGGGGAAGGATGGGAAGAAGTTGATCATTTGCACTAAGACCAGAGAGCCGCAAGAGGCTCTGGAAGCTACCTCAGGCAGGGTCATTACAGACAGTGATGAGGCACCACGCGTTTCAAGAGATGAAAAAAATTTGAATGTGTTCCTCATAAAGACATGATCAATGTTTGAGAAAATTGACATGTTTACCCTGATTTAAACATTTCACAGTTCAAACATGGATCAAAACATCATATGGTACCCAATTAGCATGTACATATTTTATGTTTATCCACACCAGCTAAAATAAACTTCACCTACATTTTGAAAAATCAGAACCAAATGCATGACAGACACTGTGAAGCATACAGGGGCCCTGCTCACAGGAGACATGAAACAGCTGCTGGTCTCCAGAGGTCTCCTTTTGCTCTGGAGGGAACAGTCTACAAACAGCTGGGTAGAAGGCTAACGAGGGAGAGAAATCAAAAGAGGGGAAGAAGAGGTGGAGATAAAGAAGTCAGAGCCTTGGGAATTTCACTCACGATGGTGTCTTCAGCCCAGTGTAGGGAGATTTTAGAAGGAAAAGTGCTAGGACATGGTATCAACCCACAAGGCCTCCCCATACCAAAACCAAAGATTTTGGTCCACAGAGCTGAACTACAAGCTCTGAACAGCAGGTTATGAGAAACTGTTTCAGGGGCTCTGAAAGCTGCTGTGGAAGATCTGGGGGGACATCAATGCATTCACCAGAATTTTCTGGGTCACATTCTTCTCCCAAGAAGTTAGAAAATCAGGTTTTGTTCCAAAATTGAACTTAAAAAATCAATGCTCTGAGGAGAGGAAGATGTAGAAAATCACCAAGCAATGGACGTAAGGGTTTAGGTTTAGTTCTAGTTTGAGTTCATCAAGATGTGCAAGTTCTAGAGGTCTGCTCTAAAACATACCTAGAATCAACTGTACTGTACTAACCCTGAGACTTTTGTTAAGGGGGTAAATGTCATACAAAGGGTTCTTGCCACAATCTAACAACACTGGGGTTTGGGATGTGGCTCCGTGGTAGAGCTCTTGCCTTGCATGCACAAGGCCCTGAGTTCAGTCCCCAGCATTGTTGGTAAACGGGTCAGCTATTTGATCTTCCTAGGTACCTGTCCCTGGAGTCCAATTTCTTCTTAATAATTAATCGTGTAACTTTTTGTTCACAACAAGAATAAAGGCTCCATCAGGGCCCTTTGTGAGTCTGTGTTGATGACAGCTGGGTTTCCGCCATGTGGAAAGCAGTGGGTCCTCTCTCAGTTTTTGTTAGTTAACTGAATAACACGGATGTCAAAAGCAGAATAAACACTTTGCTCTTACTGTTGAGATGATCCGTCTTAGGGATTCCATCTGCTCTTAGCAGAGTCTGTTAGGTGAAAGGTACAGAAACACACCACACCCAGCTGGGTTAAAACCAAGTAGAGTAAAGGTGTGCCACATAATACCCCGGGAAAGAGCATGAGATGCCTCAGAGGAAGCAGGGCTGGCAGGAAGGCAAGCAGGCGCCTTTCCTGTCCTCACCTGCCTGCAGCGCGCTTCCCAAGCCCTGGTCTCTATCCGCTTTTTTCATTCTCTCTAGGGCAACTTAAGCTTTCCCTTCCTCCTGCCTGCATCTGCCCAGGCTCCACAAGGCTCTCTATGTCCCACGTCACCTTAGGAGAACATAAAACACAGTGGAGTGGATGGGATCTACAGATAAGAGGTGCAGAGGGCTGCATAGGATTTTAGGATCCACAGGAGCTTGTAAATATCTCTATGGCACTCCTTATTTTTCAGCCAAAAGGGACAGATTACAAGAACAACCAGTACCCCTTTATGACTGGGTGGTTCAGTGACATGCAAAGTGCTTGTCCTTGTCTTCTGGTGACCTGAAGGGTTCATTTGAAGAGGAATAAAAAGTCTGAATTAGACTAATTGACCTAATGTACCTACATGACAGAACTTGAGGAGAAAAGTAATATCTGAATTAGAAAGTCTAAATTATAGTGTAAGGTCAAAAATAACTGTTTGACTATTTTAAAATCTAAACAGAAACAATGTTAACCACGTTACTTGGTAGCTTTTCAACATTCACAAATACATGAGAATTAATTAATTTGCATATTTTTATCCACTCTGCTTCTGAAAAACCTTAAAGTACCTGAAAACAATGTACAATACTTCCTTCTCTGTTAAAATTTCATGACATAACCAGGTTAAAATGCTAATAGGCTCTGCAGGTGAGAGTCAGATCTGCATAACTAAGAAAAACTTCTGAGTGAATTGATTTTCAGTGCATCTGTTCAGTTTTGATATGGAAACGTGTTTCTGTGTTCTAACGTGGCTCTTTTATCAGAGGTAACACATATGCCCGAGAGTGAACATTCTTGCCCATGTGTATCTGTGTGTCAAAGAAATGCTTGTTTTGAGTGGATTCTCACACAAAAACAAATTCTCTCTTAAATTATTCCAGAGAAAAAGCTCAGTTCTCTGACTTGGAAAAGAAGCAGAGTCCCTAAATCTCCATATTCTCCCTTGCTAAGTGCCCTTGACCCTGCTGGGAATGTGAATGCCAAGCTGGGCTTCACAGCTGGACTCCTTGGCAGATAAGTATTAATCCGAGATATTTCACTTAGTGCGAAGCCTAATACTCATTTACGCACCCACCGCGGAATCACTTCTGAAGCAAAGACGGAAGCAAATCCTTGTGTATTCCACGAAGAGCAAGTGCAGTGAATAAAATCAGGTTGGCACAATGTGTCAAGGAAACATCCGAATATTCTAGAAAACATCTGGCACCAAAGAAGACTGTGTTATTATCACAAAAATTGATTTGCAGGAGACAATTCTATTCTTATCTTGAATTTATAGCTCCTGGAATCACCAAGTATGTATATAAGTAAGATCAAGATCTTAAAATACTTTTACTTTATGAATAGAATCTCAATATTGTCTCAATACAGCCAGTAAAAGACCTCAAAGTAAATAAAGTTGAGAAAATTAAAAAATGAAGTTTAAAATGTTACAAAAATATGTATTTAATATTAGGTATATTGAGTAAATTCATAGTTTCCTCCTAAACTAACCCTCATTGAACTAATTAAAATCAAGCCGAATCTTAAAAACATTGACTTTTAGAAGTGGCAAAATATGATGTAGTCTTTGAAATATAGACAAAAGTTAAGATCAGTAACAAGCATCTCAAATCCAGAAGAATGTGAACCTAGCTTTGATTCCTTTAGTAGATTGTGATATTCTGGTTAAACATGAACACTGTTTCCTAAAGAGAGAAAACTTGTGAAGAAAGAAAAAAGTGAATAAAAAATGAGAAAGATTGTGTATACTGAACCATTCATTATGTACTTTTTGTGAAGAAACTTGTTTGGGATATCAATATTTAATAGTGCAAAGTACATTACATGGAGTAATTAAAACTGTATCTCTTTAAAGTATTTGTAGAATTGATTAATTCAGAAACATGCTGTGAATATTTAAGTAATTTAATGTCTTTTCATTCCCTGAGATAGAGATGAGAACGTTGTAAAATCATCCTCAATAACATAAAAATGAAAATGAATTTTAAGTTATTTTTGGAAATTAGTTTATTTGAACACCACTTAGCATTGAATAAAGGAAAGTTATTTATATACAGTTATATCTTATGGAAGTGGCTAAGAAGTAAATTTTCCTACTTTTACCTATAAACAAAATTTTAGAAATGTAATTTAAATTGAAAGAGGTGAAAAAATCTAATATGTTAATTTGATCTAAAAATGTTCATTACAATTTATTTTGGAAGAAAAGCCAGTATGTTCCTTATTGTATTGAAAGCAGATAAAATAAAATATGATAAAGAGATCTTCCAAAAAGGCCATAACTTTCATTGATTATGTTTGTGAGTGACATAAAACATAGGAACAGCTTGCAGGGTTGATTCTCACCTGCTAATAATGCTATGGCTGACTGATCTAGAAAATGTACAGCATATTTTGTGCTATGTTAAGGTTATTAAATTGCTAGGCATAGGAAGAAGTCACACAAGTGTCCAGGACTGGAAGGAAGTAGATCTGCATTTCCAAGAATAGAAACTGTTTCTTTTCCGAATGGAAAGACACCAGCCAACATGGTAGCCAGCCATAAGGAAAGACCTCCGTAATTACAGACTGCCGAGCCAAGAGATTGACATAGTATAATTAGGGACAGAATAATCTAGCACTTGTATAGAGCACAAATTAATAGGGCCATGTCCCCAACACAGCTAAGATTGAAACCCTATGGAAGGTCAGTGGAGACAGTCACAGGAATTGCCGGCGAGAAGTTTCATTTAACTTGAAAACAAATAGCCTCTGGAGAGTGGTGAGATGATTAGAATGTGCATTAGTTAAATGCAGACTGTCAAATCACTCCCCAAACAATGAACAGAAGCAAAACCAAGGATACCAAGTTCTTATTATTAGTATTGTTTAAAAATCTGCATTTAAATATGTACAAATGTCATTCTGTCTACCTGTTTTTAATGTCATGTGGAAAGATAGCTGAAATACTTATAATACTGCATGAAGAAAGAACACAGAAAGTCTATCATAAATTTTTTGTGGCAGAATTTTGCCACATGGTCAAGGCTGGCTTGGAACTCACTGGAGCCAAGGTTTGGCTTACTTGTAGTGACCCTCCTTCCTTACTCTCCCTAGGGCTGGGATTACAGGTGTGTGCTACAATGCACAGCCAATCAACTAATTTGTCTTAAATTAAAATTTTAGTATAACAAATATAAGACATGAATGAATTTCAAAATGGAAATGAGGTATGTAATAACTATTTGGCCATGTGTGACTCTGCACCATTTCTTGAATCTAGAGCATAGATCCTGACAGATTTAGTAAGACTGATCACTCTAAACTCATACCAGGTCCCATGACATTTATCAGACAAGAAGCTATTCAAATGACATAGAAGTTCTTATTTTCCTAAGACATATCCGATGGTCTTTAAAATAGTTTTTATTTACCCAGAAGAATCTCTTTTTTACATTCAACCAATGTTTCACTCAAAATATCATTTTTTAGTTGGACTCATTAGTCTTGGGTTGGTATTGTTCACCTGTAGGTTGAAACGCCTTAGTAATGAGGTACATCTGTTTCCAAGACAGATGGAATAGCCCAGCATAGAGGATTCCCCCGTCTGCAGTCAGAGCACAGGTGTGCACTGTTGGAATCGGACAGTCCAAGGCCATACTTTGTCTTCTTGAAGAAAGGGATTTGACACCTGATGCTAAGATATCATCAACATATAGCTGATATTTAACTTTTCAAAGCACTTGAAGGCAGGGTGGTAAAACTATAGTGAGACTCTCATTTCGCATCTATTGCACGGACCCCTCAAAACTTGAACGGATGCATTTTGGCTTTCTGGGGCTCACTGTTGAGTTGTAGGCCCCTAGTATGTTCTGTAAACATACAGATGGCTTCATAAAATTACAAGAAGCTCAGAATGAGGGTGCTTTACTTCCAAGGGAACAGTGGTAACTAAAGTTAGAAAGAAACAAGAAAACAGAAGTCATTTAATTTTTTAAATGATCTAAATTTTGAACCTGATCTTTAAAGTTGTTTGGGAGGAAAATTCACTGAGTCACATATAAAATCAAATACAGAACAAAAACAAACATAATGGTAACATATTTAATTCTAATACAAATGAAAATTTCTAAACTATAAATGAACACTGTTCTTTCCAAGTCCCTTCTGCCTGCTATGTTCTGCATATACATAGTTATTATGCCAGCACGAATTGGTAAAATTCGGATCATCTGACGAAATTAAGTACAGGATCTCTTGGGGGGATTAGACAGAAGCGTCAGAGTCCACCGTAAACAGTATGGTCCTTCACGAAGGAACCCAGTGGGCTGTCTCTGGGCCTTCCCAGTACAGGCTGAAAAGTCCCTCCTCCAGCATTCTGGCAACAATGGAGAGGAACACGATGTCTCCACGCAATGTGAAAATGTCTACATGAGGAAAAGCTAGGCAGATACAGTTCAGTGAAGCAAGTCATCTTACTGGCACGGAAAGAAATATTTGAAATGACTACTTTTTAATTTTTAAAAAGTCTCTTTTTGCCGGACCTAATAACACATGTCTATAATCCTGCCACTCCACAAGGAAGGCTGAGGCAGGAGGATTGAAAGTTCAACCAAACCTAGGAAACTTAGCGAGATCCAGTCTCAAAATAAAAATTAAAGAAGAGGGGGGTGGGGAAAAAAGAAATCAAAATATATCACGTATAGTTATAAATTTTGTATGATGAATATGATCATTAGGTATATCTAAAATGTACCAATACAATTAATTATAAAATACATAAAATTGTCAAAGGATGAAGGATACAACTCAGTGTGAAGGCCCTCAATACAATGACATCTCTCTCTCAAATTAGACACAAAACTGTACATAAGTGTCAGATGGCATGTCACAATTTGGTACATATGCACAAGGTATAATGATCAAATCAGGGTGATCAGCATTTCTATGTCCTTAAATGTCTATCATTTGCTGTGTTGAAGACGGTTTAATTTCTTCTTTTCTACATATTTATAAAATAGTTTGTGAACTACAGTCACTCTACTGTATGGTGGAGCAGGAGAACCCCTCCTACCTAACAGTACCCACTACCCGCCTCCTTCACATCTGCCTCCTCTACCCGTCCAGCCACTAATCATCAACTGTCTTATCATTTATGAGCCCAGCACCTCAGATTCCACACGCAGGTGAGGTCATATGTCTGCATCTCTATGCTTGGCTTATTTACCTAATAGTATATCTTTCTATTGCATTCACATTGCCACACATAACAGGATTTAACTCTCTTTCATGCCTGGATAATATGTACCAGGCAAAATAAATACATTTTGTATATATAACAGTTTCTTTTCTCATTCATCCTGAGATACCTTGGTTTAGTAAATACATCATCTCGCTTCAGTTGTAAATGCAATAAAAAAGACAAGACCTCAGGAATGCTGGCAAGGATTTGGAGAAGTTTGGGGTGGGGGGGGCTCTTATTAGAACACAAATGGGTTTGGCCCTTGTGGAAACCATTCTGGAGGTTCCTTGGTAAACTAAAAATAGAACTAGTGTCTGATCCAAAACTCCCACCACTAAGTGAGCATTCATAGAAAATGAAATCAATGTCAAAGAGATATCCACACTCCCATTTCATTGCAGAACTATTTTATGTGATTTACTTTTAAAAGCTTTAAACTAAATTATCACTCAGGAAGAAATGCAAAGAATGCATATGGATATCATTGTAAGAGTTCAAGTTTAGAAGATCAGGAAGGCACTGAGAATTAGACGGGTAGTAGTTTATCACAGTATATTCCAGAATCTTCATCAGAGTTTTCAACAGCATCCCAGCCACAGCTTTGTCAGAGTTCAGGTCTGAAGTCAGCGTGTTTCTCGTTGCCACACTACACTGCATTTAACACACATGACAATTCCTGAGCCAGTCTTCACACAGGAAATTGAGGTTGCTTCCTTTTCATGCATCCATGGAGACTCTGCTATTGCTAACAATACTGACATTGTGATACCGATGACATTTATTGTTATAGGTATCAATAATAGAGGAGGCAGTTTGTTGGATAAACAGTGATATAGACATTAATGCTGAGTTCTAATTTTGATATCTGCCATTGAATTTCTCATTGTGTGATGAATCACATGACATCTGGTATAATTTTACAAATTATTAGATGAATGAATTAGGGATGCACTAAACTTCACACAATATTCTAAAATAAAACTACTAAGTCTGACTCGTTATTTGAAATCATTAAAAAGGTAACTAAAAAGACAACAAAATGATGATTATAGTGTAAATATAGAATCACTTCTAAAGAGCTGACAAACAAAATGATCAGAAATTTATAAAAATGCTGAGAGTTGAGAGGGACTATACAGAGGTAATAGATGTCGGAAATAATGACATGTGTGCAGTAGTTTTACTCCAAGAGTGGCTCCGGAATCTCAGCAAGTGCTATTAAAGTGAACAAGGAAATTAGCATAAACAAAACTCAGAAGTAGGAACAGCTAAGAAAAGATGAACTATCCCCAAATCACCAAATTGACCATAAATGAAGTATGTAGGCAGGAGGACGAGTCCTGCGAGAAGAACATTTCAGCACTGATGTTTAACTGTCAAAGAGTTAAGTCAGTTTAAATTGCACATAATGAAGCTGCTCCTTTGTTTGGAAAGCTGATTTGGCCTTTTGCTTCTAATGCAAGAAATGATCATATCTTGAAAGAAAGGTCTGATATTAAAACACAAGGACAATGTCATCCTTTTCATTTGCTCATCAGACAAATATTTAATTATAATAACCCCTTTGATACATTTCAGGACAGAGATTAAAGTCCTAGAATTATAATAAATGGGCTTCTTTGATTAACAATGAGGTGAAAAGATTATTCCTAAACAGTAAATCATTGCATCAAATCAGTTCAATAGTTAGAAATAGAATTTGCACATTCTTACATTACCAGTGTTCGATGATGTTGGGGAGACCCATCAGTGGCAAAGGAAGAGGAAGAGGAAGAGGAAGAGGAAGAGGAAGAGAGAGACTCTTCAGTGCAGTGTCTGCCAATGGCCTGCCCATGAATCATTAATATCTACTTAACAGGAATTGGTGGAAGAAATATTTAAAACATCACCTCTCAGAAAGTGACTTGCTGAAAACTTCATTATCTGTGTGTTTTTAAAAACCCCCAAATTCTACAATAAACATATTAACAAAACAATCCCACCTTAGATTAGAAAAAATAACTCTGAAAAGTATATTCAGTAGAACCTCATGTATGTCTGAATTGCTTTTGGTGTGGAAAACATTTATGAGTTGTGATGTTGCTTCTGGATTTAAGGTCAGTGGTGAAATTAAAAGTCTGGAATTCACAGGAAGGTCAAATAAATGACTGTCCTTGTAAAAATGTACAAGGACGTTGCTATATAATAGGAGTCATAGGCATTTTGTAAACTAAGTGGATTATGTAAGTAGAATTTAGATATGATTAGAAATTATGGTTCATATCCCAAGTTCCACATGAAAATAGATTCTCTAATAAATAAAAGATAACATTTTAATTTGCAGTACTTACTACATAGAGAATTCATCAAACCTTACAACTATACTACTTCTTTGTAGCACTTGAAGTTTCCTTTCGGCTCTACGGCAAGACAGAGTCATCCACAAAACTTATGTCAAGAGTAGAACATAGAGCTGCGTGTTCTTGTATTGCACAGGGAAGATTGTTTTTGAGACAGGTTTCACTACGCAGTTCAGGCTGGCCTTGAACTCACTTTGTGGCCAGGTTGACCTTGAACTCTCAGCCATCCTCCTGCCTCAGGCTCCCAAATGCTGAGATTACAGGGTGGGTGCCACCATGCTCAGCCAGGAGAGATGTTTTTGAGGGCTATCTTGGTACACACAAACTATTTGTTTAACACATTCATACTAATTCACTTATTGCAAGGAGTTAGAGCACAGGTGAAATAAGTCTACTTTTTTTTAAAGGTCACAGCTTAGTGAGTGCAGAGATAGGTTAGAGGGAGGCAGAGGGCAGGCAGTGGAGCAGTGCAGAGATCCAGGCTAGAGGCAGATCACCAGGGTGTGAGCCGAAGGAGTGTATCATGTTTGACCTCCTCCCTTCTGTCTTCGCTCTCTGCCTGCCAAACGCCAGGACAATGTTATTTCTACTACCCTATTTCTGCCTTCCAGTCAGCCAACCACAAACTTAAACTATGAGCCAAAATAAATCCGTCCCCTTTAAATTTACAGGTGTCAGGTATTTTATCCTGGCTATTGGAAAGTGTAAGACATCACATAAACATCCATGTACACAGTTATACATGTACATCCATGTACACAGTTATAGTTTGTGTCTAGATGTCTCCCTACCCCCAGCAAAGCCTCCCTAGGGCGGGGAGTCTGCATACAATATATAAGAGACAGAATCTCCTCTCTCCCACTTCTTGTTTTGCACTTTCTTCCCATCTGATTATCTTCCTCTGCCAAACCACCCTACTTTAGAGACAGCCAATAATGCACTGAAACCTCTACAAACTAAACCTTTCTTCCTTTAAATTTGGGTGTTGGGTATTTTTGTCTCAGCACTGAGTAAAGAAACCAGCACATACACCCAAGTCAAGCAATACATCTGCAGCCTCACTGAAGCCCTCCCACGGCCTGCTTGTGATTACAACCCCATCTCTCCTCCAATGAACAGCACAAAGTTAACTTCTTTTCTTTGCTTTATTTTATAGGTCTATTGCACATCTGTGGTTTCTAAAGCAATTATAATCTAGTTTTCCTGATTCTTAACTAGACCTGAATCATTCATTGTGTGTGTATTATTGTGTGTGTTCCTTATTTGCAAAGCATATGTTCTTAAATTTCATATATATTGTTACGGGTAAGACCGTATGATTTACTCCTATGTTTCCAGAGTATTCTATTTCATGATACCCTTGAATAATTTTAATTCTGTCCCTGATAAACAAATACATTACCATAAGCAAATTATTTCTAAGGCAAAATGTAAAATAATGCAAATATAAAATTTAAACATCCATCTATATGAGTGGAACTGAAACAAACATACCTGTTGGTCTGTAAATGCATCTGCTTCTCTATGATATACTTTGGAAAAAATTACCAGAGATTCCACGTTTTGTGTATTTAATGTGGTACCTATGGAGATGAATTCTGAGATGCAAGCAATATCTCAGGCTCCCCATGTCCACGGCTGCGTGGGGTCCCTTTCCCTCCAGCTCCCTCCTGGAGTTTTCTCCCTGTGTCTGAGCCAACACCCTGCAAGTCGCGCACACTCGTGTCAACTTCTCCCTCTCTGCTGACCAGGGATCGGGGGCAGCAAGCTGGTGGCCTGTGCAGCACTCTTCACCCTTAGGTAACCATCTTCCACGGCGCCCTGTATGACTTACAGAGAAAAGAGCTATATTTTAAGGGAAATATAAAGACTTGTAAGCTAGTTATGCTGGAACGCATTTGGATGTTCTTTTATTCCCACGCAGTAGCTATTTTCCTTTAAAAATTTTTTGATTATGTGTTTCAGAGGTAAACTTGAGCTGCGTTTTTAATATTTTCCCCAGAATAGTTAATTAGTTCAAATTTAAAGTATGTATCATGTGAGAATCATCCTTTTGATTTGGAATAGTTTCACCCTAAGGAAGTGGTAAATACATGAAGACAAGTTTAATCTGATTTACACCTCATGCAATCTGCACATAGCATGGTACATCACTAATATGTAGAATTTTATGTCTGTTATCAGTTCAATGTATTTTGAAAAGAACAGTCTTTTTGCCAAAAGAAATATATTAAGGTGATTGAAATATTCTTGAAGGTTTTCAGCTGGAAGAAAACAGTAGCTATTCGTGACTCCAAGGAATTTAGTACACTCAACAGAAGTGTCCGGCCTCTTCATGTAGAGGGGGCACCGAGTAAGAGGGGGCACCGACCTTAGAGGGGGCACCGAGTAAGAGGGGGCACCGACCTTAGAGGGAGCATTGAGCTTAGGGGGAGGTCAGCCCAGGGAGGACGCTGCTAACGGTCCGCTCCCCGCATCCCCAGCCCGAGGACTAGCGGATCCGCACTGCACGCAGTGACCACCAGAGGGCTCTGGACCCAGGATCCTCACGGAGGATTCAAGCCCGAACAGGGTATGGACCTGAGCCGCAGATGTGCGTATTTTAAACGCACAAGTTATCATAAACAATTTATTTATTCTTTTAAAAGGCTCAGTAGGAAGTAAATATGATTCACTAGATACTAGCTTCATTTTTTTAAAATGAGAATTTTCAAGAGAAGTTATGTTTTTAGACAGTCATTTGGTAAACTATTTTTATGAGAGCTCCCCACCATGAGGTTTTCCCAAGAACCCTTGTGTGTATATTTGGACGGAGACTTTAACATATTTCCCCACTTTTGAATCACCTAACACGTATGGAGCAGGGAACAAGGGGCGCACACTAGGGGTCTTGGCAGCCCTGTGCACCTGGGATCCATTAGTCAGCGGTGTACACACTCGAGGCGAGGGCCTCGCTCTTCGCCGCGGGCCCTGCTCCGGGGAGTCTGTGCACTTCCTGTGTGGTATTTATCAGCTCTGTGTGATACTGCTCCGTGATGTTTACCGCAGCGTGGGGCAGCGTGCACGGGAGCCCTGGACTGTGCTTCCAGGCTGCGCTCCTGGAGAGGCTGGTTTGCACGCCTCAGATCCGCATGCGAGTGCGTGCACACTCGCGGAGGAAGAGTGAAGAGGGTTTTTAAACCATTTCAGCGATTATTTTACCTTTCAGCCAAGGATATTGACTCCAGATGCCCTCTTCTGCCAAGTGTGCGCTCTGGCCCTAAGCTACACCTCCAACCCCTAAAGGCTTTTTAAATTTAACTATTTTTTTTCTTGCTGCAAGAGATTTACAGAGACCAGCCAAAAGATTAAAAAAAAAATTACGTAACAGGGCTGTAAGTCTAGTACTCTGGGAGGCTGAGACAGGAGGATCACCAATTCGGAGCCCAGAATGGGCAGTGCAGTGACTTAGATATACTTTGCCTCAAAATGCAAACGGGCTAGGGCATAGCTCCTGGGAAGGCCCTGGGTTCACCCTGCAGTACCAAACATCAAAAAGAACAGCAGGGTTTCAGCACCCTGGATAACTAGTAAAATGTGCGGGACTTTTTTTTCCCCCGAGTTTTTCTGTTTAAGGCTTATTTTAATTTTCTAACAATGTAGATGATGTTTTTCTGGAAGACACTGGAAGGAAAACTCATTGTTTTCAACCCAAACACTGTGAGGTGGGAGAGAAACGAACCTGGAGGTGCAGCCTCCGGCACTGCCCAGGGCAGGGCGCAGGACGCAGGACGCAGGACGCAGGGCGCAGGGCGCAGGAGGAGCCTCGCGCAGTTCAGGACTGGTTCAGAGCCCACTGGGTGCTGGTTCCATTCCCCTGAGAAGCCTTGCTGGCGAGTCTGTCCCGACAGCAGAGAGGTGATTTCTTCGAATGAGTTAGGCATTGCCTTAGGGCCACAGGGGGTTCCCCAAATAGTCACCATTTCCAAGTGCAAAGGCTCTATTTACCTTTCTGTGGAAAATAAGAGGTAAAATTCAACCCTGCCCTTTTTAGTAAAAGCCTTTCTGGTAAACGCAATCTGTGGCATAATACCCTTCTCACAACAGAGGCCCGGGAGGGAGAATCCAGACCAAGGGAAGGCCGTGCGCCTGGCCACCGCAGGGCAGTGCATAAGGCGGTCAGCAGGGGAGCAGTGCGCCAGGAGCGTCTTCAGCGGACCCCTCCGAAGCTTTTCGCCTGCAATTACAAAAACGCGCGCGTGCGTCCTCACACCGCCTTCTGTACAAGGTCACCCAGGACAACCCAGGACACTGTTGTAAAAACTGTGAGACAAAAGGCGCCCTTGGTGCCTGTGGGTCTCCTCCCTTCTCCTAATACTGGACCATAAAATCACACACAAAGAGCCAGGAGTGGGGGCCCAGACCTTTAACACCACACTCGAGAAGCTGAGGCAAACAGATGGAAAGTTCCGGGCCAACCTAGGTACACAGGAAGTTCAAGGCCAGCCTGAGCTGCACAAGGTTCTATCTCAATGTCCCCACCCACCCACAGAATGCACATCTAAGAACTTTAGAAACCCCTACAGGAGAAGTAGCAACCCGAGATCTCACAGGACACACTATAATGAGAGAAAAGTCAGGCTCTGTGAACTCAGGAACATAGAATCCTCCCAAATCTGCATCCACCCGGAAAACCCCACTGTGGATTTATTTGGAAGTAAAATCATTTCATACATAGCAGGTTAGGCTGAGGTCCTCCTGGGTTAGTGTGGGTCCCAAATCCCATGCCTGCTGTCCTTAAAGAGACAGGAGACCCCAATGAACAGGAAGTCAGCAGAGTTCAGCCGATCACCATTTAGATGCCCTCGCACCCTCTGCCTGTGTCTGGTCTGGCACACACAAGCTGTACCTGCATGGATACCCGGATAATCTGCTCCTCAACCCAACGCAACAGCCAGAGGCGTTGTTACGGCTGGCGACTTCTGGATCATGAGATCTTTAACTTCCTTGAAGTAGATTCATCCACTGATGAGGTCACAATGTGAGGCTGGCCTAGCTGAAAGATGGGTGACCTTGGGACTGGGTATGATCCCTGGCTCTTTCTCTTTCCCTGCTTCCTGGCTCCCAGGAGCTGAGCAGCTTCATCCCTCCTACCCTCCAGCTCTGAGTTCCTGTCTCACCACAGGCCTAAAGCAAGGAGCCAGTGATAATGCACTAAGACCTTTGAAACCACAGGCCAAGATACATTTCCACCTCCATACTGTTCATGTCAGATGCTTTTGATAGAGGAGGCAGCCAAGGAGACAATAACTGAGGGGAAGACAGCTGAGCCCAGGAAAGAAACTCTGCAGCGCAGTACGGTCTCACCACTCCTGGTGTTTGCAGCCTCATGGCCTTCCAGCCCCTCACAGGTGTTAGTCACCTATGATGTTTGAGTCTAGACAGTTTCTGACACAAAGGCTCTGCCCACAGAGACTCCCTATAGGCTTTGGCCACTATGTTTATTATGGCCAAGGCCATAGAATTTCCTAAGTCCAAAAACTCTCCTTTTCCATGAAGGGTAGAGTCGCCCTGCTGATTGAAAAAAAAAAAATAATAACACCACCTCTTGACCACTCCTCCAAGTTGTAGGAAAACAAGAAACTAGCTTGCTCCTCAGCAGTTGTCACCTCTGGGTCTCCCCACTACTCTTCCAAGTGTACTGTCCTTAACAAAGGGCTTTCTACAAATGATACTCTTTGCCTCCTGTTGCTGAATCTTCAGCTTTTAACCCTTTTGTGAACCTTCTTGTAAATCTTCTTGGGGAGGATCCAAGAAGCAAGATACCACAACACAAGGCAGGCAATACAGGTCACCAGCCCAGGCAGACTGGAGAACTTGGTAACATTTCCTCACCTTGATGAAAATCACACAGGGTGGAGAAGCAAGGACGGCTGAGGAAGAGTTGGGGCAGCAGGTGCAGCCTTGGCATCAACCTGTGCAGCTCT
Source organism: Hydrochoerus hydrochaeris (assembly GCA_004027455.1). Classification (NCBI taxonomy): domain Eukaryota; kingdom Metazoa; phylum Chordata; class Mammalia; order Rodentia; family Hydrochaeridae; genus Hydrochoerus; species Hydrochoerus hydrochaeris. The sequence goes on from PVLA01000100.1 coordinate 228,132, forward strand.
GTCCATGTGACCATGGCACACATGTGTGCTGCTCAGGAGGTGTAGGGCACGGGGAGCCAGGCACCCCGAGCATATCCCACCCAACACGACACTTGCTTGTCTTCCACAGTGCAGATGAGTAAATACACTCTCATTTACTTTCATCTTCCCTCGTGCAGTGACCAGCACAGACACAGATCCGCCCCCATGTTCTGCAGAGGCCACCAGGAGTGCGTTAAAGTTGCACAACTGCTACTGCAGAGCAGACCCTCTTCACTTCACTGAGGTGGGAGTAGAGCAGCTAGGTGGCTTTGATGACAAATGTGGGCCTGGTGTGCCCACACCAGGGGACTGCACTTCTGCTTTGGCTCTCATGGTCACTAACCCGACACTGAAGCGCTCTCTGGGACTATCATAACAAATAAAAGGAGCTAGAAGATAACAAGTAAATAAAGGAAGAACTTACAAGGAAAAGGAGAAGCCACCATGGCCACGAAATGCTAGAATGTGAAGTTTCTGCTTTCTCCAAAGAAAATGCAATCATTATTTTCATTAACTTTTATCCCAAATATGATGTTTTGTTCCCAACATCCCCAGTAAGGGTTTTACAGTCCAGAGCCATCTTCCCCCATTCTGCCCAGCGTTAGTATCACAACAGCATGCTGTTTTTAAAGGAGCGGTGAGGGGCAGCACAGTGCTGTGCATGCATGTGCAGCCCTTGGCCTCACACAGGGTTATCACACATGAGTATATAAGGAGTTCACTTCCTCAGCCTCTTATTAAAATGCACCTCCTTCAAAAGCACCGAGGATGAAGCCCACATGCCCATGTGACACACAACAGATGCGCCATGGGAACACGCTCACTGCATGTGTGGCATGTTTCCGCCATACACATCCTGTGTCCCCCGCAATGCCTCGTTACCCTAGAAAAGGCTCAGGCAGGTCTCAGGGCATTTGCACTCCTTTGCTATCTTGTGTTCTGTCCAGCTCCAGACAAGCCTTTCATCCATTTGTTCAGCATTAATCGCATAGAGCAGAGAGGGAGAGGTTGATTGGTTGTATTTGTTTTACATTGGCAATTATTTAAAATTGAATGTCGAGCACTTTCTAATTAGGCTTGCTCACTGTGAATAAAAGGAAAGATATAGTGTATGATGGTGATTACTTCAACTAGGCAAAAGTACACATATAATTATAAAATCTGAGTGCTACAGCTGAAGATATTCATATCTACAATGATTTCAGAGAGTGACTATTTCATGTCCAAAGCCTCTGGAAATGGGGTTGTGAAACACTTCACTTCTCCACACAAAACGGCTCTGAGGAGGTGTGCGGTGCTTGGGGGAACCTTGCATATGTTTGCCAATAGAGAGGATACAGGAGCTCCTCCACCGTGCAACTTAATTCACATCATCCATTATGTGAATGAGATGTGAAAAAATTATTTCCTGTATCACTGAGGTATCACAGCACTAAGTGGATTGCTGGCTCTGGACCATGGAAAATAATAAAGTGACACTGCCCACTCTACCACATCCAGCAGTGATTGCCTGCATGGTCTTGCTCCAACCTTTGTGGGAACAGCCAGCATTCAAATCACAGGCAAACGCCAAGCTGCTTCGGTGGAACACATTTTAATGAGCCCCATTGCAATATTGTTTCAAGTGGCCGCTTTTAGCTCTTCAAAATTATGTCCACTAATTGGAGGCATGTGATCAAGTCAGTCATCTCTCAGTTATAAATTATAATACATAGTTGCATGAATTTTACCTTCTGTGAAACAGCTCTTATGCAAACAGTGATATTTGGTATGTCATTAGAGTATAAAGGCAATTAATTTTCAAAATGATCAATGGGAAGAATGTCCTTTCCCCTCCATATCTAGTTTATTTATGTGTTCCCATTAACTATGCCTAATTTTCTGTTGGCACTTCTCTTCCTAATGTAATTCAATTTAAGAATATCTTTCTAGAGACTTATTAATAGGTAGGGTCATTTATATTGTGTAGCACAAATATTTTATAATCCACTAATCTTGACAAAAAGGCGATGCCTTTCTAATAAAAAATGTATGAGGAGTAATGGTGCCCTATTAATAACTTATTAGGTCAGATCACACAGTTTGCAGTGTCTGTTACACTTTAATTTTATCAGATTTGTTCCTCTGGTATTTGCCACACTTCTCTTATCTTTTGATTGTGATTATTTTTGCACCAGTTCTGTCACAGTGACCTGAGCAGTCCTCTGTGACTCCAGGGTAGCTGGAGGTAAAGACCTCAGGACTCCTGCTCCAGAGTTTGCTGATGGAATGAAGCCATTCTATTTGTCTTAAAGTATCCTCTCATTCTTATTAAAAATGCAGCTCATCAACTGATCCTTATTATTGTTGGCCTATGAGCCCTTCAACAATAGACTTTACTCAGAAAACACATACATAAGGAAAGTTCAAATATAATTTTAGATCTGTAGAAATCATGGAATGGATTTATGCAATTTTTAGGAGCCAAAGAAGCACAATGTAGGACCTATGGTCAAATTTACTCTATTTCAGGTCCATCTTGATACTTTGACTAATAATGTCAACTGGGTAGATACCATTTCCTAAAACTGGCATGACATGTGCAAAGTTTGAAGTTACCAAACCCTTTCAAAGTTTTCCACCTATACTTAAAGAAAAAAACCTTCCACTGCATTCACAAAGACTTTCCTGAGGCTCCGCAGGAAGAATCTTCCACAGTCCTTGCCCTCAGGTAACTTACACCTAGAAAATAACACAGCATAGTCAGAAAAAAGGCAAAGTTTTGAGGAGATTTTGGTAGATTATGTAAGTTTTCCCATATATCAAGTGGGGAACTAAATAGAGCTATTTAAAAGCTCCTATTCAAGTGTAACTTTCGTTGCTCTATGAGTTTGATAAGAATGTGTGGATTCTTAACATAGTGCTAAGAACGTTCCCGCTGAGGGTGGAGGGAGGAAAGCTGCCCCCACGCCATGCCCTGACTCAGTTCTGTGACGTGCACATGCAGCGCACCTGCTGGCTGGAGGGGTGCTCCTTACAGCATTACACAGATGCAGGTTCCCTCGGGACCGAAGGTGGGCTAGGTCACTTCTCCCATGCCTCATTCCTCACTACAGGCCTACACCTCGTAAGGCAGCTGGATGGGAACTTAGCAATTTAACTGGACTTTGAAGGTTCCATAATGAAAGATGAAAAATAGCCAAATTAGATTAAAATAGACATAAAATTTGTGAACACAGCATAATGAGTAGCTCTTTACAGAGCACTATTAGTTTGGATGAATGCGTGGATTAAGCTTTCTTAACAAAATGTATCTGATTTGCACTAATACCAAATTATGCTTGATTTTTAAAATATTGCAAAAGTTACCATGGGATTAAATTCTCTATTCTTTAAAGATATTTTCTTTTCACCCATTTTAAAAACCATTTTTGTGATGTTTGTTTCGTTAGTCTTTATTATAACTCTCAACATCTACCAATCTCATGATGCTGTAGAGATTTATTTGAATAAATTAACTAGGTAATAAAAATAGATAATATTATCTTTCTCATCACATATGCATTAAGCTTGTGTGTGAGTCTATGTCACTCAGCACACTTCAGTGCATCCTCTGGATGAAGGCATCCAGACTGATAGACCTGCTAAAGTTTAATTCCTTTGGATTTTGCTCCTCATTGATGCTACACCTTGGCTCAACATACAAGCACACTTCTGGATCTAGGGACGCAGATTCAGACAAAGGTAAGTTGCACAGATTTAGGCCTCAGAAAAGGGCTGGGACAGAGGTCTGATAAGCATATGTGATGGGTCAAAGTCTTTTTCTGACATTCCTTGATCAATCCTGCACTACAAAGAGATGACCCTCCATACTGTGGAATTTGGAAAGGAAACTCTGTACACTTGAATCCTTTACTCAACTTCATACAGATTAAAAAAAAAAAAAACTTAAACAGTCATAATTCAGCCCACATCTGTCCTGACTAATATGACATTATTTTATTAAAAATAAAATATTTAAATAGCAAAAATATAATAACTGAAAGGCAGAAAGGTGGCTCAGACAATTAGTGTGTCATCCAGAGACTTTGTTGTTCATGAACGGCAGGGACAAGCTTTGGAGAGAAGATTCACAGTGCTACAGGGATAATCTGGTCCACAGTCCTGCAGGAGTTCCAGAGTGCAGAAGAACTCACCAAGCAAAAGGAAGAGATGAGATGCATTGAAGGGGAAAGTTAATGAATTTCTTAGGAAGCAATGGGAGGTAAGTGGAAATATTTGTAGAACATATTGAGTGCTGAACTGAGAGACATGTATTTTCCCTATAAGAATTTGAACTTCTAACATTTTGAGTGAGATTCTTGCATGGCTGTGCTGTAAAATAATGACCATTGATTTCTAATGATCTTAAAAAATGCACAAAGATAAGAGTTAACTGTTGATAATATAGGAGAGATAGAACTTACAAAAGACTGAATCTGATTGGTCACAAGCCCCCCTGGAAAGGAAAATACACATGGAAAACACTGGAAAGAAACAACAACGTGGAGATGAGTAAGAGAAGAAGAACAAGGGAAAGAAATTGGCACTGATGAAGATTTGTGTCTGTGTGACCCCTAGGAAGTTGAAAACTTTAGTGAAACAATGACCTGGAACAAGAGAGGGAATGCACGATGAGAGTTTGGTCCTTGTTAATGAGTCTGCGCCCAAGAGAAGACAACTCACCAGTAACGAGTCACTTCACCAAAGGGCTGAAAGGGAGGTAGAATGGGAACTTGGCTTTGGTTAGCCTTCACAATGGGAAGGCGCTTTATGTCTTCCAGATGAGTAATCTACCCTGCAAAGAAGAAGACTACACAGAAGTAAATGTGGGCAAATGCTGCTTGCCTGATAATTAAAGAAGAAAGAGAAGAAAGCAAAGGAGCAGATCAGCAGGTGAATTTCAAGGACTGTGAGTATTTGCAGAAGGAGAGAGGGAGGGAAGCTCTAGACAGCCAGAGGCAGGACACTAGGACTGAGAACTGCCGCTACTGACCACACGGCTCCTAATCACCTGTGGGGGGGAATTGCAAGGAAAATGCCATGATCTAGATTGAAGGAACTTAAGTAATGCTGGCTGACATATTACTAGAAACCATGGACTTAACTCACTTGTCTAAAACAACTGTTTGTCAAAAAAAAAAAAAAAAGCAAAACAAGATTGATCAGTAGCAGCAAGGACCAGTGCAGACAAGATGCATTCTCTGCACTTTTTTCATAGTCTGGAAAATATAAAATTTGAATACAAAATCTAAGTAAGGAAAGATTAAGAGAAGAGATACTAATGACATAGAGAGAGAAAAGAAGAGGGAGAGGGAGAGGGATCCAGGAAAGGAGGGCGCCAGACAATGAGAGCTAGAGTGCGAGCATGCGAGCAAGAGAGAACAAGTGAGTGAGAGAGAATGCCAGAGATGAATGTGTATCTGAATTTGTCCTTTTGAAATAAGCATAGTAACTCTTTAACTGGAGCTGAGAGAGGGAGGAAGTAGCCTAAGGAGCAGAGGTTGGCTTTCACAAGCAGAGGATATGGTCCAAGAGGGTGGCATGAGCATCCTTGCTCCTTTCTTTATCAGACAGAGGAGCTGCTCCAGAGGGACAGAAGTGAGATCATACTGAGGGCCTGGAGGAGGTGGGTTCCCACTAGCAGATATCCATGAAGACTTACGAGGTGCCAGCAGAGGTCTTAGCACTAGAAGTCTAGAAATCCTTCTTGAAGTTAGAGAATGTTCGGAGAGGTGAATCAAAGGGCCGCCATGCACACGGATCAAGGGTGGATTGCTGCGTGTGATTGGTTCAGGTCAGGAATGGAGAAGCAGTGCTACGTGCAGCCGAGCTGTCAGGGAATTGATTGATGGAACAGGACAGAAGTCAAGTGGGCCCAAGAGTCTGGGACATTATCTAGGATATTGTTTAAGTAGTTGATTACAACATCTGATTGGCAAAGAATCTATTACTTTCGGCGAATGCTTTAGAGTTTATAAAGCACTTATATATCCTTTATCTCAGAAAGTCAAATGTAACCATAGAGGCGAACGGGCTGGATGAAGCAAGGTGAATTAAGTAATTTGAGATCACAGTCAAAACATGGTCCACTCCTAAGAAGAGTCAGGCAGAGGGGCTGCAATTGAAGAAGGGAAAGCTCCGCTTGGGACTGCGGTGGCCTGGTGAGTCATGTTAGGACCGAGCAGGTGAACAGCCAAGATGTGAGTCTTTTTTCAGGGAGAAGCGTGGGCAGGGATGGGGACGACCCAATAGTGTTAATGGATTCGGATAGGCGTGAACATTTGGGTTAGAATGTACAGAAGCAGCTCTGTGCAAAATACCGAATCTACAGTTGGAAATCGGTTAAGATGTGCAATTCATTCTTATTTAATTTGGCTGATTTCCGTGTTTACCGTCCGAACAGAAAATATTCTAGGTCAGTTATTCGAATTGTTTAAACAATAATCATTAGGAAAGAGGAGCAAAGACATGGTGAGCCCTTGAAAACAGAGAAGCAGTTTCTCAGGCACAGATCATTATATTGAAGGAAGGCAGTTCTAGGTTAAGAGAAAGCATGCAGTCACTCGATAGATGAACTTCGCCATGCTCTTCCCCGGGATTAGCGTGCATGTGACAGTCCCAATGCAAGAATATTTTAATTCAAATTAAGAATTCACATTATTCCATGAATATGCTTTTAGGATCAAAAGAGTTAAACTTCTTCCTTTTACTAGAAATCTCACTCTCAATTCTCTTTTATTATTATATTTTTAATTATAGTATGACAACATGTGACTGAAATACTGTAAAATTACTCTCTCAAAGTTTGAGAGCAAGACTCTAGAATGTTACTAATAATTTTTGCTTGGTTAATCATTTTATCAGATTAAATTACCACTGTGAAAAAAAATGTTTTGATAATTCCCACGAGAGAGAATTCCAATTCACAAATACGCAGACTTTAAAATGTAAAATAAAGTGCACAAAGCAGGAATAGGGTTTCTGTTTGCTAGAAAGAGCTCTCTGGGGTTCGGCACACTCACTCATATCCATCTCTCCAGAGTCTGCACCACTAGACGGAGGCTTTCTTTGCTACTCTGCAGTTTATTACCGAAGTCCTGGCTTGTATAAACATGTGCACAGCATCACCAGCACACGGCTCCTTCTGCAGCCCATGACCTTGCTATGTTCTGTGTGGACCGAGTACTGTTCAGAGCACCAGGTGATCATCGGCACATCCTACTGTGGAAAACCAACTCTCTCCCTAGTGTAGGCACGGCACGTGAGAAATGCAAACAAGTCTCACGAAGATGGCACAAATCGGCACCCCCAAGACTCTGTAGGTGGAACAAAAGCCCTTTTTTGGCATTTGCAGTATCAGCAGCTGCAGGCTGATGCATTTGGCTCTCTGTTAAATAAAGGCTAGAGTGTAAAAATAGACACTGGCATTTATTGGAAGCTGAAGTCTGTTGAAGTTTTACAGATTTAGAAAGTTCACTAATCGCTATCAATTAAATCCCCGCCTTGTTGCATACGTTATTCACAGCAGCATAGCCAGACTTTGGGAAATGTTTATTATGGATGAGTGTTGGAGATAGGGAAGTTCAGCCTGATCAGGATTTTACAAAGTGTTTCAGCTTGTAAACACAAAGGGAACAGCCGCCATAGCCCCGTTACTGCACTCTGCGTTATCTCAAGCAACAAATCTCAGGTCCCTTATAATAATTTTGATTCCTGGTACACGTCTAACAGATTTTACAGAGTGTCTTTTACAGTTTATACTAAAAATCAAAGAGCTATTAAAATGTCAGTAAAAATGCCAATCAAGCACAGATGGAAATATATATATATATATATATACACACCTGGGTACGGCTATGGCTATACAAGTAACTGTACATTTATTAATGCTAACATTAATTACATGGTGAAGTCCTATTTTTGCTGAAAATTAGAGTTAAAGATCAGGCTAATCAAATGACCCTTATTTATCTAAGTATAAGACTACTGTTGCATGTGTGCCCCTTTTTAAACCATGACTGTTTTCATGGGCACTTTGTTTTTTGTTCTTTGCTTTGTTTGCCTTTTTTTTATTTGCAGTACTAGAGTTGTACACAGGATCTTCACACTAAGCCACATCCTTATTCTCTTTTTAATTTTTTTTTTTTTTTTTTTTTGAGGCAGGATCTGGCTAAATTGTCTCAGCAGGGCTTGCATTTACTACCTTCCTGTCTCGGGTTCTCAGAGTACGCGGATCACAGGGGAGCAGCCCCACACCCGGCTTGATCAGCACTTCCAAATGGTGACTCAGCAGGCCCCTGTCCCATCGTGAGCTGTCTGAAGTATTGCCCTCACCCCACCAAGACCACCAGACGTTGTCTTCAGCATACGCAGTGGACCCACCTCTGGAGCAGCAGGTGTGCGCGAGACTCACGGAAGACAGGGTTAGGAATGGCTGCCTGTGCTGTATGACACCTGTTCCAGGAAAGAAGCTCAGGCATCACCTTTTCCTTACCTCTCGTGACCAGCACAGTGAGGCTGCTGGAAATTGTTCTAAAAGGGGAGCAGCAAATGGAAAGCACAGCCACAATGACAATAATGCTGTCATGAAAGATTGATGAAGACTTTCAATTAGAAGCTACCCCATCCGGGGCTGCTCGCATGGGTCTGCCCACTACAGCAGAAGAGGCAAGGTCATTATGATCCCTTGGATTCATTCACCTGACAGGAGCTGGTATTGCACACAAAAACTAAATTAAAATAACATTATGGGCAAATCATCTCCATAGAAGAAGGGAAGTTCAGAGTGAAGGACAGAATGAATTACACACTAAGGGTAATATGATTTATAGCCCCTTTTAGTTGCAAAAAAAAAAAAAAATCTGTTGCCAATCCTGGTTGATGATGTAACCTTAGAGAAAAATGCCAACTTCTTCCTAACAATTATGGGATCTGTTATTCCACAGTAAACTTGAAGATACATCATTAACAGCTCGGCAATTGTTATATAAGAACAGTGTGACATATATAACACGTAACTACATGGTCAAAGGCACTATTGTTTTACAAATTTTCACAATAGTATCAAAGCTGTATTTACAGAACTACATAAATATGAGAAAAACTAATGAATATATTATCACCGATTTTAATGTCTTACATATTGCTCTTTTGAACAGAAAATTAAACGTATTTGTGCTGATAAAATAAGCTACACATAATATTTATAATATTACATACTTATCACAATATTACAGTCATAGTTACAGGTATTTGTAATTGTTAAAACATATTTTACATATGTAAATATACATTTTAGATATATACGTATCTTATTTTTCTAGTTTCTGGTCCTTAAAAGTTTTTTTTTTTTAACCCAAATACCACTTATATCTGTTCAATTACTTAAAATGTCTCCAAAATCTCAATTATTAATAATTTATATATGTTTAAAATTTGTCTTCAAATGAATAAAAAGCACATTGTTTTATATTGAAGATATGACTTTTTTAATTATCAAAAGTTGTTAATTCTATACCAAAATAAATTCTAGAACATAAAAAGTCTCTTAAAATTAGTTACTCATATGCTTTTGAAGTTTGTGTTGCATTTTCTTTTCAGTAACATCAGAGGTCTTCCTCCCCCGCGCGTTTACAGCCTTCGCTGACGCGGTGCGGCCCGTTTCCGAGGTCCGGGCCGGGCCGGTGGGAGCAGGGCAGGGAGTGGGCGCCCAGGTCGCTGCCCGCCGCCCGCCCGCCGCTCGGCCCGCGGCGCTCTCCCAGCTCGCGGTGCACAGCCAACCTCCGCAGAGCTTTTCCCAGGCTGTCGCGTTATAAAACACCGCTTATTTCTGCTCTGCCTAAGGCTGTCGTTGCCCTCGTCCTCACTCACAGCCTCTCTACAAAGCTGCGGCCTGCGCGGTGTGGGCGGCGCCCGCAGAGCGACCCTGCCGGGCACTGGGTCTCGGCTCCCTGAGCCGCGGGGGCGCCTGCCCGCTGCCCACCTCCCCTCGGAGCGTCTCGGTGCAGAGCGCCCGCTCCACCGCGCGGGGGCAGCATTGCTCCGGCCGACGGCGCCCAGGGCCTGGGCGGAGCCGACCGCGGCTTCCTGCAGGGCCCCAGGCCGGGAGAGCGCTCTGGGCCAGCGCGTGGTGTGTTCTAGCACACACTTAGCCGTCCACGTGTGAGTGAGCTGGCAAGCCCTGTCCCCGAGAACACGGGCAGGCACCCCGAGTTACACCGCCAGTGGGAATCACGGTCTTAACGCATCTGCCTATTTTTATTAGAAACTCCTAGGTGCTCAATAGGCCGAAAATACAGCGGCTCTTGCATTGTTATCAACGGGTTATTTTGTTTTTATCATCGGATTATTCTAATGGCAAAAGCTTTCAATACTGGAGGTGCATTTCTTAAATACCCCAACCTCGTTTTTGGTGCTTGACAGAAATAATACATTGTACAGGAATTAGCTTTACTTGAAAAAGTGAAAAAAACTAATGGGATTCATAAAAATTTGAAGGAGTATTTGATATAAGTAGAAGTAACCCATTGAAAGGGAAGCATATCTTTGATTATCACTTGCAGAAATTGAAAAAAGCGTTTATCTGCACCACTTCCTGTCCCGAATGGCACAGTCACTGCAGACGCAATGCCAAGGCAGAGTGTATCACAAGGCACGAGTATGTGTCGCAAGTATATATTATTATATTTTGACTATGTAAATTATTTTATATGTAAATTTTATTTTAAATCTTCATCCAAATATTTACTTCAAAATGCAATGCTGCCCAACAGTAATAATTAAAAGAGTGGAAAATACTTTTTACCTAAAGCAGCTGGGGTGTTAACACCAGCCAGGCAGAGGCCCCGAACTTGTGTTAATATGTTACGTATTGCATTTTTAAATAGAAAATTAAACATTTGTGCTGATAAAAGTAGGCTACACACCACATTTGTAACATTAATCCTGATAATATCACGCAAATTACAGTTAGAGTTATGAGTACCTGCAATTGTTTAAATACACAGCCTCATGCTGCGGGCAGAAGAGCCAGTGTGAGCTTCGGTCTCCCAGACCAGGGCTGCACCCGCGCCTTCCCTGCGCACCCGCGGATGCTTTGACTGTCCCCTTCACTGCCCCACTCAGTGCTGCTCAGTGTTGTCGTGACCTCTGAGCTTGATATGGGGCCTAACGCGGGCCGGCTGCAGCACACGAGTTGGAAACCGGAAGCTCTCAGGCCGGAAGGCACCGCCTGCCCTTCCTGGAGCCTGGCGACCTCTCTCTCCTGCGGGCGGACGCTCATCTGGCTTGGAGTCCAGTGCCCTGGTGACCTGTGCTCCAGTGGGTTCCAGCTAGGCTGGGTCTGTCCTGTGAGGTGAGAAATTAGTATACTGTTTGCATTTAACTGCCTCCTGAGACTAGGTAAGGGTTTTTAAAGAAATTTGGAAGATTGTGGAAGTTTCTAAACTCCATAGGAGCTGTGGACTGTCCTTTGGACTGCAGGAGAGGACACTGGCTGTGCTGTCACTGTCACTGTCACTGATGGAGGTGGATGGGTGGTGTTTGTCACTGCCAGCAGGGCTGCTCCCACCTGGGCAGTCTCATGAGGGAAAGTGCTAGCTCCAGACCGGCTTGGGTAGTCCTGCGTGCCCTCTGGCTGCGTAACTACTTTCTTCCTGTGATTGCACATGGGTGATCTTCAATCTGTACGAAAATGTAACAAAGGTAAAATTTGTCACGTTTGCATATTGAAAATAATATACTCTAATGTGTAAAACAATATACACCTGCATATACGTTTGTATGTGTGCATATTTATATGTGTTCAGATACACATATATATGTATATTTAAAGTTCATATGTCCATATAGATTTAACACAGATATACAATACATACAGATATACAAGATTTAATATTATACATATACATAATGCAGTAATAGTATAGTAAAGGAGGAGAAATATGGACCCCGTGCTCTGAAATACTTGAAGGCAGGTGTGGAGATTAATTTATCCACAAGTGTGCACTGAGCATCTTTTTTTGGTCTTTGTGTTACAAGGACCAACTAGTAAAAGTGAATGTATGGAGCTGAAAACTTGTAGGAACCAATAATAGCAAAACGATTTCACAAATAGTGCTTAAATTATATTTCATTAAGTATATCAGCTATAAGTGTACGTATGTGTGAGAATATTTTCATATTAATAATATATTGGAACTATAAATATTTACAATTGATTTTCATTAGTAAGTACTTTGGATAAAATTTTCACAAAGATACACCTGAAGAAATCTCCGTGAAAAAAGTCAATGTTTGTGATAAAGTTAATGCAGTTTAAATTTTCTGTAAACATGGTACAGTGGATGGGTAACATTTAAAATTTTAGTCAATGAATCTGATGCCTCAAATTACCAAAATATTGGTTTGGGTAGATATTAACAAGTAGTATTCTGAATAGATGTTCTGTGTTATATGAGTATTTGACATTTTATTGCTAAGATAGTTTAGAAAATAGCTTAAATCATCATGTTTTACTGATTCTACAATAGTCTTTCTTTCTTTACCTTATTAAAGCCTTTTCTTTATGCTTCCTTTTTCATTTTCTTCCTTTCCACCTATGTTGACCAGAACGAGGGTCCTAAGCAGAGGCAGGATATTTGAGGACTTAATCTTCATAGCATTTAGCATTAAAATCATGTTGCCCTGAATTATGAATTATCTTTTTCTCCCCTGACATTTCAAGATCCCGTTTGAGAACTATTTTTTGGTAGTATATTGTTCCTCATGTCCAGACCCTTAATTACATGACCATCAGGAGGGTGATATACAGTATATTTAAAGATCACATGCTGCTGTAAATCTCAGGCACAGTGACGTGGTTTATAAGGCAAATTACAACTCCATTGGACTCCTTTACAGCGATTAAGGTTGTTCTTTTTGTTGACTCTCTTTGGCCACAGTAGGTAATTATAAAAATAAAAAAAGCCGACTTCTGATAAAAAAAAAATGACCATTGATGAAATAAAGAGTTCTAAGACTGAGGCACATGAATCCTCCTTAGAGTTTGGTGAATTTACTGAAGAAATTTTAAAAAAAGGTTCTCTCATGAAATGTTGCCTGTAAGTTGCACTCTTGATGACTTGTACTTTATTAATATGTAATATGAAGTAAAATGAAAGACCCCATTGCCCTTCTTGCTGGGATGGCTAAGGGACTGGCCAAGTCCTTACCTGTGGTAATGCAGACACGGTAGTTTACCATCCACACCCACCTACCGCACCTCACTCTCCCATTTCCTAGGCCCTGCCGTGCATTGGTCATGCACCCTCTAATATTACGTCCCAAAAGGAAAAGTTGTGCTGCTAGAAAGTCTAGGCATATTTATCTTAGCTCTCATCAGGCTTACATTGTGTTTCATGAATACATACAGGGATCAATCACCACCAATGTGATTTCAGTATCTCAAGCTGACAATTGCCTAAATGTGAACAGCTAATTTAGTTACTAGACTAAGTGTGAAACATGTTTAATATATCCCCAATCTAACTTTGTCACAGTATTCTAAGCTAGCCTGAAAGTACTAAAAGAGTTTTCTGTCTACTTGACGAACAAAATATTGTGTCTCTAAATCTTAAAGCACTTGTTCCCTTCATTCAGGCCCCCCAGTACAATCTATGCATCTATGTCATGTCCACTTCCTTTTTCTTGCATCTTGGAATTGGGGTTGTGAGGATTTTACATATATTATGCTTCCATCATTAGAATGCAGAACTCACTTTATGTTGGTACCTACCATTCTTTTATGGATTTTTTGTTTTTCAATTTTGAGGCCAATACATTAATTTTGTTTGAACAGTTACTTTTTCAAAAAAATTTTAAACAAAAATATGTTCAACTTTTATAAATAGGTTTTTAAAATCCAGCTTATTAAATTGCAGAGATAACATTATGTTAAAATTTTATGATAGCTTTCAAAATTTTGACTTTGAGAGAATTATAAGAAAAGATAATTTAATATTATTCTTATTCTATCTTATTTGGGAAAAGGAGGAAAGTGAGTTGATTAAGAATAATTCAGGTAGTAATAGTTATATTCATTTATTTTTAAAAATCTAGCAATGGGTGTGCCATAAGTTTATGACATTAAAACCTCAGTATTCTTTAATTCATTCATAATATGTTTCACAAAATCTTTTTCATTTTTGTTAATTTTCCATTTTAACTCAAATTGAAAAATTCAGTGATAATTGACCAGTTCAGTAAACAATGGATGGGGGATTTCAGAATGTTGATCAATACCAAGAGTCCTCTCCATCAGCGCTTGGACCCTCGGCAGAATAACTAATACAATTAGGTATTGATGGGTGTCACATGCTCTTTATGGTCAGCAAGGAACTCCAATACTCAGCATCATTCCTCAGTGTGTGTATGTGTGCGTGCGTGTGTGTGCGTGCGTGCATGCCTGTGTGTGTGTGTGTGTGTGTGTGTGTGTGTGTGTGCTTACAGATGAGCCAAGGGTTTTAGGCAAATGAGACCTTGTCCAGGTAATTATTAGCTTCAGCGTCAATTAGTTGCCAGAATTTCACTTATTTCTTTGTTACTTGATTCACGTAACATCATGAGTCCCAATATTACACAGGTTTCTTCTTCATGTCAGTCCTCAGACAGGTGACGTGGTGCCCTGTTCTATGCATAATGCCTGCCTGGCTTCCTAGAATGAGGAAACACACCTGTGGTAGGTCTCAAACAGTCGGTCCCATTGACACCAAGCATTGCAAATTCGCTTGCTTTCCACAGGGCTGCTCCAGGGAGCCAGTTCTTTGCAATGTAATGTAGGCCTCAAACCAGAAGAGCCCCTAGAAAGTTGGGCAGTGCACCAGGTTTTCCATGCAGCCTGGGCTTTCTGATTGCAGATATTGAACCAATAATTGGAAATTTTGAGCTTTGCTGAAGGCATGTGTCAATATGCTCTGCATCTCGATTTAGCACTCTTTCAGCTCTGTGTCTTCGAGCAATATTCCCTGTAGTCAGAGATTAGGTGTTCTCACAGAGGACAGTCCTTGCTGCTTATGTCATTACAATTAAGATTATAAATTTCATAAGTCTTTGAAAAATTGATTTTGTTCATTCCCATGTAAAACATTAAATACCTACTAGTGCAAATTTTGTGTCACTAACATGCACAAGGAAATTTAGATACCAGCAATGTTTTGATCAGTATAGATTGGAAATGAAAATGAATGGAGATATATTCACATGTAAACATTTAGTATCCAAAATAGCTAGAGAAATAGGAATTTTATGTCTAGAGTTGACACAAATCTATGTCTGGTCACAGAGTAGCTAGGGTGAGATTGGCAAGCAATTCACCCAATCTGATACTCTATGGTTCTTGTTCATTTTCCACATCATTTGTAAAGGGAAGCAGAGCTACCTTTAGAATCATTGTATGCCAATTTCCCCACACTAGAGTCAGCAGAATATAAATTCTAAGAACCAATCTCATTGCTTCACTAGTGTTCATCAAAATGTCTCATGTCAAAAATGACGTACTATTTGTCTACATGGAATCACAGGTGACATCTTATTCTATTTCTAAGAAACAGCCAAGCATTAGGAAGAAAAGGTATACACAGAGTCAAAGATCCATGGGTAGGTGTACCTCTGTGACAGAGAGCATGTGACCAGATGACACCAGAGAAAGCAGCAGATGATCCCTTGAAAGCACATCCCCTCGTGAATAGAAGCCAAGCAGCATTTGTCACAGCAGATAATATCCACGGACTTTTATCCCAGGGTGATATCAACTGTCTTGAGACCACTGTGCAACAGAACCAGTAAAAAAGCAAACTAAAATACTAGATTTGAAATATTTTTCTGTTTTCTTCTATCTGTGTGTGTGTATGTGTCCTTCTGTTATGGTGACCTTAGTTTACTGGCAGGTTCCCTGTGGTATTGTTAAGTATAATCAGAGCATCCACCTAGAAAAGCATGTGTAATAAATTTTTAGTATTTTGGATAACTGTATTTGAGGATAACAGTTTTGAATAGCTATCTATAGTTTCTAGAGTCTTACTATGGAATATGAGGGATAGGTAGGTAGAGATATGGATATGTACAGACAAATCAACTGGTCCTATTAATTAGGTTAGATAACATTTCCAAATGACCATTACCCTACTATTAACTTTGTTTCAGAAATGTGTATTACCTATGACCTGTGCTCACTGGGATGCCTGCTGTCTTGGAAATGGCCTCTACCAGCATTGCTCTATGCCTCTGAGTGCCCAGCACCACATTCCAAAACAGTAATCTGTACATCATTTCTGTCTCTCCTCTTATTTCATTGTGTGCTTCAGTGGGCATTGCCTCTGGAAATGCTTGGTGCCACACTTGCCCATAAACACACTGCAGTGGCCTCTTGGGAGATTAGTTGCTACCATCACCATGTTGGTTCTCCATATTTATTTAAACCCAGGCACATGAGAATTTTTTTGCATTTGTCTTTAGAAGTAATTACTCCTTTATTTTTAGCGATCATTCATTCAAGAGCTACACTTACAGAGTGCCTATTTTGTTTTTGAAACTGGATTATGTCTTAAATTTCTCTATAAAAATTGTATATTAAGATATTTTTATAAATTTATTTATGATTTGGGAAAATAACAGATGAAAACACACATAGGACCACATGTTTGACTAACAAAGTATCTAATCCATATTACTCTAACTGGAGATGGTGTGCTTGGGTTTGGTGTAACCTTTAGGACTACCCAACGACTTAATTTGGGCTCTATCTTTTTGTGCTGACTGTGAACAATGGTTTTGATTATTCACGTGGATGTACTGCAAATCTAAATCCAAATAGTTCTACAAAATTAATTCTCCTTGTGACTTTGAATTAGTAGAATATTTCAGACAATGTTTGTTTGTTTTTTTGGTAATTGACTACTTACACACAGTGCTACTGCCTTTGAGTGAACCCTGGGAATTTTGACTATCCATTTCCATTACCTGGGGTCAGCACCAGGAAATACAGTCCCCATACCATCCATTCTGGTGTTTGCTACCAAAAACCTATTTAGCAATGGAGAGTAATAATCAGGAACATGGGGTGTTCTTAAGAAAAAAAAAAACATGTAATGACTCTTCTAAGTCTTCTCTGGAATTAGAATAGCAGATGCTCATTTATTTCCCTTGTGGACAACCACACTGGGTCCATTGCACCCAGTGATGGAAGCAGGGCCGGCTTCCTCTTCTGCGTCTCTGCAAAAGCACTGCTCCCTTGTGTCCCACAATCGCAGCCACTGCAGATGTGTCAGTCAATCAACCAGGTTTTTACTTATAATAAGATCTACCTACAAAGGACTCCCTTACTCAAAAAAAAAAGGAAATTTCTTATGTCTGGGTAGAAATGTGGTAAAAATGTATGATGACTGAAACTTCATTGTGTTACTCACGGCTGAAGCAAATGTGAGGTGAGCTGTACAGAGATGACTATGGCATTAAAGTTCAGGATGCAAGATCATTCTCAAAATTTATTTTGGTCTACACTAAAATTTATAATAGTGATCTCAAATTAGACAAAATGGTTCAGTCATTATTTAGATTTAAAGACATAAATAAATTATAGCTTTGTAGTACAAATACATATTTCAGTTTTAGGGAGGTAAAGGCAGAAGAAAGGCACTCAATGGATTTGTGAAATCTGTTGCTAAATCAGATGTAGGTAGAAAAACTTATAGTTTATCATTTGATCTTATCTTTTATCAGTTTACAATATAATCTTACACTATATTTTAATCTTCTCTTGGGAGTTAGGATTTTAGGTACTTCTAACTTGACTTTGGCAAGCTCAGCCTCTATTCCTCACTCTGAATAAAGGTCTCTAAAACTAAATGGAGAAATGTCAACATGTTTTGCTCTGTGGTTCTAAGTCCAAAAGGAAGAAAGTATTTCTAGCCCTAAAGAAGCACAGGTTTGGGTGGTTGTGAATTTCACCAGCAGGAAGAGAGAAAATGGGCCAGTGCTACCTGAGCCCCAGGGAGACTGGTAGGGTGCTGGTCCTCAGTGAGCTTCTCCTGTCTGATTCTTCTGCTGGCACAAGCAAGACGTTCATCACCCTGCTCCATGTAGCAAACTAGCATGCCATTCCAATGCTGTGGTCTCAAACACCTGTTCCTTCAATGTGCATTTTAATCCATGTCACTTACCTGATTAATGGCCTCACTGAGAGACCAGAATCCTATTTTCAGATAACTCACTTTCTATTAGTGGAGTAAGCAGATGACAGCAAGTGTGGTGAGTCCAAAGACGTGTTCAGCAGGAATCTAAGGAGTGACAACTCTTCCAGCCTGAAGGCTCAGGAAGGAACTGACTGTGTGACTATATCCTAAATGAAAAGGATTATTTCCTCACTTGAGGAACTGAAAAAAGGAGATGGTCAGGGAATGACAGAGGCAAAAAAGCATCTGCTTCCCACGTGATTGAAACCAAATGCATAGAGGTGAATAAAAGCATGGCACACTGAGAAATTTAGAAGGGGTGTGGTGGGTAGCTGAGAGTTAGATGCACAGGCAATGGACAGCAAAGGTGGAGAGGGACAAGGGGCAGTTGTGGGTGCAGTCTCCACAGAGCTCTCACCCTAACAAACATGTAACCTTGCAGGACAAATGGAAAGATGGATGGACAGATTTTACCTAGGCAAACTTTCCAGAGCCTCAAGCAGAATGTATTTGAATAGCAAACTTTGCGAGGCCGCTATCTATTTGAGGGACTGGTTTTAGGAATCCCTTAGCTGATTATGGCTTAGATAGGAATGGTTTTTTAAGGACAAAAAGAGTAAGACAATCAAGTCAGAAGTCCAGAAAATCTACTGTACTTAGAGGAGAACTTGAGGACCATTTTCAATGCTGAGTGAATGATTAACTGGTGGAGGCAAATGTGTCTAAGGGGGCAGGGAAGTTCTGGGCAAATGTGGAGGAAGGAAGACTCATCAAAGAAGAACCCTATGTCAGGTTTCAGTCTAGCAAGTTTGAACCTTTAAAGATCCAGGCAGAAATGATAGTTGTTAAATGTGAAAGGTTGACGCTCACTTGGCGAGCAGTCCCCACATTGAGGAAGATAGAGTTTAAAGGCAGGGGAGCAGATAAACTCGCCTAAGCACAGCATCAGAGCAGGGAGATCAATGGGTAAAGAGGGGGAGGGAGAAGGACTACATTATCCCAACGTGAAGGAGGCGCTTAACAGTGGACTGTAACCCAGATCATTAAATACTGCCATGAAAATAAGAAGATTCGGTTTCACACATGGAATAGTTTCTGTATTTCTGTTCAGACAGAAATACTCATTTTCTAAGTTATAGATCACATCTCTTATCACCTTCCTGGAAGCCACCTGCCACTAGAATGCAAAGAAAATATCTTTGACTGGATATTTTGTTTCTCTCATAAAATTAATTCTTATGCATTAACTCATTTGGCCATGAGCCTGATTCTGTGGGATAAGCCTGATAGATAGTATTAACTCCATGTTATAAATAATGAGAAAATTAGTGCACGCCGAAGTATAGAGACTAAATCATACTAGCACAACCAGTAAAGGGCATGAGTAGAGCCCCAGTCTAGCACTCAGACTCCACCCTGTGGGTGTCTGTAATACATTACAGTGTCTCTCCAGCCAGATTGTAAATGGCTCAAGGCATACGCTGATTTTCATTGTATTCGGCACACTGATGTGTATGGAGCAGGTGTTTATTAGGTGCTCATTTATTAAAATAACACAAATGAAAATTAATTTAGATGCAAATGGCTGTGCAGCCATGTCCATCACCTCTACTGAACGTGGACTCCAGGACTCGCGGTCCTGCCTTCATGCTTGTACACAGTGGGCCTCGATTTCCTCCTCCCTCATGGGCATATGTCCAGTTTTCCCTAAAAAGAGGCTAAGAGATGGGTGGGATTGACCTTTCTGCTTTTCATATTATATTAGCCATGCAGATTAATCATAATCAGTCACTGCTATGTGCTGTCATTAATTCCACATCTGAAATCTATGCACTCAGTGTGAGCTCAATAGATATTACCTATTGGCTGACAGGTTGACCAGCTGGCTGACTGATTATTTCACTGAGAAACCTAAATTTTGAGGACCATAGGAACATTTTTTCCCCTGTAGTATTGGGCTATGGTAGAGAAAAATAACCAAGAAAAACTTCTATTTGTATTGAGAGTATTTATGTACATTGACATGTCACTACTGAGTCATGAAAATGTCATATTTTGCACTTAGTCACTTTCATTTACAGCTTAATCAGGATACAATTTATGTACCATAACATTCACCCATTTAAAGTGTACTGTTCAGTGACTTTTAGTATATTCACAACTATTTAGCATGTCCAAAAATTTACAATTATTGCTAGTTCCAGAACTTACTTATTGCTCCCAAAAGAAACCATATCATCCTTTATCTGTCACTCTCCACATCACCCACCCCATTGGCCCTAGAAGCTCATAGTCTACTTTCTCCCTTGATGATTTGCCTGTTCTAAATATTTCATGCACATGGAGTCATAAACTTTGTGGCATTCTGTGACAGTTTTTTACACTCAGCATAGCATTTTCAAGGATTCCCCATATTTTAATCTGTACACATTATTCTCTCTTTTCATTGCCAAATCATATAACATAGCACAGTATGCTATACTTTGTTCCTGCATGCATCAGCTAATAGACAATTATTCGTCTCTATATGAAGACTATTGTGAAAAACACTGCTATACATTTTCATGTTCAAGTTTTTGTGTGGACACATGCTTTCAGTTCGAGTGTGTTCCTAGCAGTAAAATTACCAGGATATATGTCAGTGCTATATTTAACAGTGTAAGAAATAGCAAACTGTTTCTCGAATTAGTTTTGCCCTTTTATGTTCCCACCACCAAAGTACAAAAGGCTCTAAACTGATTTGTCTTTGGTTTTACGGACTTCTTTTGATCATTGAATGTTCCATTTGTGGAATATTAAACTAACTGAAAAGTCTCTTTTTTAAAACTAGAGGTGGAAAAAGTACTGTATTTTTCCAAGATCCCTTTGGAGGTAAACGGCAGTGATCGTTTGTTCACTTTTGTGTGGAGTGGATCCATAATTGGCAAAGTTCAGCATTCACCTATTCTGGTCAATCTCTGAACATGCTGTATAATTTACACTTCAGGTAGGTATGGCAGTCCCATTATAAGAAACCTCATTTTCTTTATTTAGTGATCACTCTTCCTAAAAAAAGAAATGATAAGAAAAGCCATCAAAGTTTTTCTTGTGAGTCTTTTGAGGTTATAGAAACTACATTTAAAAATAGATTAACTGGTTTCCTTTAATTACATTTCCCTGAAAATGCAGAGGCAGTGACATAAAATTAAGGTATCTTGCTCACTACTGTCCTTATACCAATGGCTAAAAAATAAGGAGGAGGCCTCACAGAAGTTGGCACACCAGAACTGACACACCATACATCTTCAGAGACACACTGATAGAGGCCTTTATTTGGAAATATTCTAGTAAATGCATGATCTTCTATACCTCCTATGTGAATTATATTATAAATTGGTATCCTCTGCATATGCCCCACATTCTGATCTTCACATTTCATATTACAGGAGAAATTTGATACTACGGTTAAATTTATATAATTTACCAAGATAAGATTTGGCTTCTGATGGGAACAAAGAAGAGAGGAGATATGGCTATCAAAAGGGGCATATTGGTACTGAGAACTGTGATCATTAATTTAAGTACAGATAACAAACCTGTCCTTCACATGTTTCTATGGGGCCCGGTATCTCACCTGGTTCAGTTCATGAAATCAAAGTTCACTCTTTAGCATGCCATTCATATACATGTACAAGGGCTTCTCCCAAAATGGGCAATCCTATTTCTTACTTAATAGATTGTGTCTTCTTTTCTTTTCCCTTTTTTTTTCCTCACAGGCACTCATAATGTGAGAGAAACAAGTTTTGCTGTATTTGCATGCCACATGAAGCATTCATCTCTGTTCCTTATGGCCAGCAGCACTTTCTGTTCAATTAAAGAGAGATCAGCAACTCACAAAGAAAACCAAATTTCCATCAAGAACTAGAGAAGGAGATCATGAATTGCTCTATCAGCCCCCTGCAGCAGTCTGGACAGAATCTTTTTCACTCAGAGGGGGCATGAAAGTAAGATTTGATGTAATACTTTCCTAAAAACCCAGAGTGAATAAGGTAGTCTTGGGAGAAAGTTCCTGGATATAGATTACCTATAAAAAGAATAAAAGGATGAACACTGAAGATTTTTCATCACTGTAAACAAATAATTTGTGATCACTTCACACTCAAACCACAAATAGAACCAAGAATTAGAAGTGCCCCAAGCTGCCCAGCATATACATATATCACTGGTCTGCGGTAATGAAGATTACCTGATAAAGATCACAATATGACAGTTTTCCTTTTGCATTGGCTGCTGAACAGCCAGAAACGGTTTTCTGCGGCCAGCCGGCTATTGATCCACCCCTCTCTTGTCAGTGATGCAGTTAATGGGAATTCCACAGGCAAATAAAAGCTACATTTTGTCTTCATTTTCATCTGAAATATGAGCTGGTCCTTTGTACTCTCGACAGTCATTTATTACTCATTTTCCTTTATTGATGTTTATGAGCTGAAGCATAAAATGATTCTCAAATGTGGTTTAATTGAGACAGCAGTTGACACTGTAACCATGATTACTGGTGCACCATCAGCGGCAGAAAGACCATGAATCAAGGTTTGCTTTTCATTGGTCTTGGAGGCAGCACGCGGGAAAGTGTCCTTAAAAATCAACCAGGCTGGAGCCTAAGAAATACGCCGATTTATCTTCATAGGCGGTGGGGGAAAGGGTGCCCGTCCTTAACAGGCTGCCACGCAGCTGCAGCAGGCTTCTTGGTACTTGACATTCAAGGGTTTGCTTCCCTACTATGGGTAGGTTCTTCTAAAATGGGGCCTGCATTGTTATGTTTTAAATATGTTGAGTGAAATGACTAATCTAAAAAAAAAAATCATAGGAGAAAATGCTGCCAGACACAGCAAGGGGGGCGGCCCACTCAATCCATTCGTAAAATGGTAAGAACAATCAATACTGTGGAGAAGTATTTTTTTATATGCAGTTATTAACTCATAAGCTACAGTATATCTCATCTCATTTCGACAACAGCTGAGGTCTCCATCTCCCCCTGGAGACCCCTGCAGGTCCCATTATGAGAATCATAAATAATATGTGCTAATGAGATATGAATTGATTATGTTGGAAAAGCTGACATTTTCATCCATCATTCTAAATGATGTTTAACAATGGATTACCAGCCAGTAATTCCTCTGATATGAGATTAAATAAAATAGCTGGCTGTTTCAGCAGGCTAGCTCAAGGAGATGGCAATAAATCTGCTCAATTACTGTATTACCAATCCGTTTTTCACTGCTAAGGATATTATTATTTCATTTAGACTTGTTCATGCATCATAGATTATTTTATTTCAGGCAGTCACCGGGAGAAACTGCGGCGTTTTATGCACTGAGCTATGGCACGGAGGGCTTTGCGGGAGTACAGTAAGTGCCCCTCGGAGGGCCCCAAGCACCCCAGGAGAGGCCGGCCAGCTGCCCCCAAGCTGAACGGGCGATGTGTGAGCCACATTTTAGAGAGAAGCATTTTGCTTTCAACCCAATTTTCTTTACTTATCTGAAAAGTCTCAACCAAAGGATACTGCCCAGGAAACTGATCGATCGAAACAAGATTATCAGATCCTCTAAGATGATTTGGTCCTCATCTGAATCCTGTGGTAGATTGAGAATTAGATCACAGACCCTATCCTTTGGCCTGGGAAATTAGGTTAACGGCCACGACAGTACAAAGGGTAGCCTTTCTCCTCATGCCACGCAAACACGTAGCGTGCACACTGTGTTGATGAGGAAGGGGTTAGGTAGAAAGTGTTTTTCTGGTTTTCCAAGTATGCTTACTGTGTCCCACAACCCTGATGAGGTCCACAGCCCGAAATGCTCAGGGTGTCAGTAATAGGAAAATAACAGAGGAAAAAGTGATCTTAAAACAAAAGATTCAGCAATTCACTCCATCATTCATGAAATCACCCATTTGTCAATGGACTCAGGGAAGACAAGGTCAGCACCAGCCCAAGGCCAGTCCCTGTTTGTACATGGGAACCACACCAACTAGAGGAAACGGCTTTGTCAGTGCATCCCAGGGTAAAACTCCGTCCTCACTCCCTGTTCCAGCTCCATGGCCTTCTCTGCACTAGCTAGAGAGGCTGGACAGCAACCAGCTCCACCCTGAGCAGAGGACAATGTTGGCCTCTTGCTGCCCTTTACTTCAGAAGCTTATGGTGACACAGAGGCATGCAATGCTACTGGGGCTCACCCAGAGAAAGAAAGCCCAGAATGTTACTTCAAGGGACATTTTGATGGGAGCTGGTGGGCAACTCTTTCTGTCTTTTTTCCCCAGACAGATCGCTCCGAGGAGGACTTTAGAGGCTCTTCTAGGGCATGTTTCAGCAAGGATCTAGAACTTGGTACCAAACCCAGCTTGAGATGGTGCTCATTTGCCTTGTTAGTCTTTGGCACATCACTCTTCGTCTTAAATCCTGTGCCCTGGAATTGTACACTAAGCAGCAGCAGCAACAAAAACAGCAAAGAAACCTGTGATCCAGTTGCAGAAATGGAGAACCCTGGGTCACACAGTGTGTGCAGATGACCACAGGAGGCAGATCTCACTGGCAGACTGGAGATCTGGAAAATTCCATGCAAGACTGATGGAGTCGTGGAGATAGATGCTATCACATCTGTGACATTTCCATGATAATTTAGGACACAATATGAGTAGAAGCTAGGCATTGCAATGTGTAATAGTTGTGACTCTTGCATGACATGAGTCACTGATGGTTATCAGGTTAAGGATTCTGGAATGGACTGATGTTGGTGGCATCACTGGTAGTCTTGGTAAATCAAGGTGTAAGGCACACAGTAACCTTACATCTGTCCTCAGTCTGTGATGGCCAGAGGTCTCCAAGGTCGGCTTCACAGAGGACCACATGTCCAGTAGATAGAAGGGCAGTAGTGTGAGTCCCAGCGAGGTCTGGCCCACAGGCAGAGCAGTGGACCTCACAAGGCACAAAGATGCAGTGAAGAGTTTTGGAAATGACATTATACATAAATTTATTAATAGTCTTAATCTTTATCCCTCTTTTTAAAATCTATCCTTTTTCCAGTGAGAACTTGTTTTCCTTCATGAAGAAGTTAGTCTATTTTCACTCTTCCAGTCTAAACTGTTCTTGTGGATTAATTGCTTAAATCTAGAAACACAAAAGTAAATGGTAGGAAATCTTAATTTGTGATGACTAAGTTTATATATCATCTAGGCTATGGCACCTGATTTTTGCTTAACAATCAGGCTAGATCTTGCCAGGAAGGTATGTTTTAGATGTGACTGGCATTTAAATTACATCTAAAATATACCTCAAGCAGGTGACTTTCTGTAATGTGAGTAGGCGTCTCCCCATCAAATTGTCTCTCTCCACTCTATTCCCAGTGCATCTGTCAGAGACCCAAATTAGCCTAAAGGAACTCTGAGATGGCACACAGAAGCACATATCAAGATTTGAGTTTCATTCTGTCTCTTCTTCCATCTCTCAGAGATACAGTTGGAAGATCCTTGTATTCTGACTTCAACTTTTCCCAAACCACGTTATTACTGTCACCCTCTCCATTGCTGGGCCTTTTGTCCAACCATCAGTGTTTCTCTTTTCAAACATATCAGAATGTTGTTGGAGAACAAAGAAATACTTCCTCTCCAAAAAATAAAATTGAGAGCTATAAGCACAACTAATGTCAATGTCCACCTGCCTCCAGATAGCAGCAAAAATGTTTCATATTTTAGGGAGTAAATATGCACCAGTAGAAACAGATGAATTATTTTCATTTATGTAATATAAATATAGCAATATAAAGTTGATATGAATGAAAGAAAAAAAATATATAATTTCAGAGCTGCCCTAAGGTATAGATATTTTCTTACTCTTGTTTCAGAAAGTTCATTTTGTAAGGAATTTTAAAAAGTAAGGGAATTTCACTTTATAAGGAATTTAAAAAGGAGGGGTGAGTTTCACTCAGGAAGTTGAGGCAGGAGAATCACAGCAAGTCTGAGACTAGCCTGGACTACAAAGTGAATTCAAGTCCAGCCTGAACTGTATACTGAAACTCTGTCCACAAACAAAACAAAACAAAACAAAAAAAAAAAAAAAGGAAGGAGGCAGAGAATTAATCTTTCAATTTTAAATATTTGTATTTGACTTTGGCTTATCTAAGAATTCATGTGGGATTATGATATATATGAGGTGGCTTATAATACCTTTATATTGAGCAAATATGGATAAATTAT
Organism: Hydrochoerus hydrochaeris; assembly: GCA_004027455.1. Taxonomy (NCBI): domain Eukaryota; kingdom Metazoa; phylum Chordata; class Mammalia; order Rodentia; family Hydrochaeridae; genus Hydrochoerus; species Hydrochoerus hydrochaeris. The sequence continues at coordinate 254,606 of PVLA01000100.1, forward strand.
CATTAACTTAAAAGGAGTATTGTGTTATCATTGTATATATTTTATTTTGATGAGCAGTAATTTCAATAAATATATCTCTTTACCACCTGCAACACTAATTTGAGAGGCACATCCATAGGAAAAATGCATAGCAAGTAGTTTCTCTTAGAAATGTGAAAAATATCTTTTATTCTAGAGGAAAACCTTACAATCAAAGTCCAACGAATTTCTTAAGATCTATAAAAATAGTCTATGATTTTTTTATATAATGCTAGGGATTGAATTTGTGGAGCTCCGAGCTACCTCTTCACTCATTTTTAAAATTTTATTTTGAAACAGGTTCTCACTACATTGCTCAGGCTGGCCTCAAATGTATGAGCTTCCCTAGAAGATGTGTACTATCACGTCTAGCTCCTTATCCAGCAGTAAGAACTGGTCTGGTCCAAGGACTCTGTCTCTCTTCTTGCATCTAACTTATGATGCAGTTCATATGAAATGACATGATTAGTAAGAAAAAATTCTGTATTGGTGACACCAGATGTTCCAGGGAATGGATTCATTATAAGAAATGAAGGGAAAGTGTGGCAGATCATGCTGAATGAAGCGAACGCAGCGTGGAGATGACACCAAACTTGGGTGTCTCTACTGGAGTGATTGTGTGAGTGCGCATAACTGTGGATAGATGATAAGCATCGGTTTCAGAATTTTAATGCATGTCATTTTTTGTGGGTGGTAAATATTTTGTGTTAACCTTAAATTAAGAGCCAACGAAGGAAACTGAATATTTCAGAATGAACTCGATGTATTGTACCCGAGTCAGTAAGGATTAGGCTAGAATTTTAATATCTGTTTTTCCAAAGATATTTAAAATACTTATCTAAAAATCATCTTTACAAATGAATGGACATTGGCTTATTTTTAAAACATAGGAGTCCTATACACCATTTACATGTCTACAAAACATATCTGAGGATGTTTACACTAACACCATGTTCACAAATTATCACCCTTATGGAATGAATTATCCACATAGTTCTAAATATCATTTTATACTGCCACAACATTTGAGAGACAAGATCTCAATACATCATAGAAAACTGTGGAACATACGGCCATAGTTGAAATCAAATTTAGGGATATTATTGAATTTACTTAATTTTGCCTTACAAAGGAAAGACTGTTATTAGTCTATTTTAGAGATACAAATAGAAATGCCTAGGCCTAAAAGACAGTTAATAGTGTGCTTTGTTCAAGGGCACAAACACACTGAGTGTTGGAGGAAAGATAAACTCTCAGTTCTGTCTGACTCAAAGTTCTACTGTTTAATCACTAATGATGTTCCTAAACTTGAAAAATCCTTGTTTTCGGCATGATTTTATGACTCTTAGTTCACTTCAAAATTAAATAGTTCAGATGTATGCAAACCACAGAAATAGCATTGAAGTACTTATGCAAACTGCAAATCAGTGTCTACAAAGTGAGGGGGCAGGTAGTGAGAAAGCTGGCAGGTTCTTTGGGAGGTGCTGAGGAAGGCTGTGCCTGTCTCCATGGGACCAGACTCGGGGAGGAGACAAGGCAGTGACAGAACCTTCATAGCACACTTCCGTGGAATGGCCGGGAAAGCAGGAAACACGCCGGGTCTAACTCAGCGCCAGCGGCGTCCGTTCTCCTCTTTCACATCACCATCCGGCGAGGCTCCGAGGAGAGAGAAGGCACCTCATGCGGAGAGGAAGATGATGGTGTGTTGTGGGAGCACCCATACTTTATAAAAGGGATTCTACTGTCTACTGAGCCCAAGTGAAAATAAATGCCAAATATCTTCTCTCAACCCAGGGTCTATTTTGAGATATTGTACTTTTGTATTAAATATAAGGCTAGGGTAAAAGTTTCTATTTTTGCCCATAGAAGTCCTATTGCTGTGGCATCATTTATTTAAAAGCTAGTTGTCCGCCTTTGAATTGCTTTTTTATCTTTGTCAAAAATCAGTCAGACGTGTTTGTATGGCCTGTTTCTGGGCTCTCTGTTCTGTTCCATTGATCCAGCTGTCTATCCTGGGGTTGGCCTCCCTTGATTAATGCGGCTATACAGGAAGCCTGAACATCAGAGGCATAATTCTTCTTAGACCTATTCTAGATGTTCTGTGGCCTTTTCCTTTCATATATATGCTTGAATAAGCCCGGTGTGTGTGTCTAAAAAATACATTGCTTACAGTTTGAGAGAAATTGCTTTAAAGTTAGTGATTGATTTTGATTAAATTGACATCATTACTATGCAGAAACTTTCAGTCTATGAACACAGTATGTCTCTCCATTTATTTACATATTCTTTTATTTCCTTTTTTATCAGCAGTTTATAATTGTGAGGCATATAGATTTGCCCATATTTTGATATATTTATACCTAAGTATTTAATTCACTTTGAAGTGAATTTCAATAGAATTATGCATTTAATATTGCCTTTCATGGGTCCATTGTTAATATATGAAAATGAAGTTGATATGTTTATGTTGAAATGCTATCTCAGATCATGCTGAACTCACTTATTTCTAGTTATAGAAATGAGAAGATGCCCTGGTAGCCTTAAAGTGGTTAGCTCTATGATATGAGGTGTTTCTTTGCAGTCTGTATGCCTTTTACTTTCTTTGTCTCATTTGTCTTACTGAGCAAAGCTTCCAGTTCTCTTAATTAGTAGAAGTGAGAGTACAATCGTTTTGTTCTTGATCTGAGGATGAAAGAAAATATTAAACCTTACAAAATAAACTATAGTGTTATTTGTTAGGTTTTTGTATATTTCTTGCTTTTTCAAATTGAAGAATTTCCCTCTTTTATTTGACTTGCCACAATTTTTTCTATCATGAAAGAATGTTGAGTTTTATCAAATAATTTTTCTGTGTCACTTGATTTTATTATTTTGCTTTTCTTTGATAGCTTTTTGAAAGATTAAACTGACTGATTTTCAAGTTTTAAATGAGTCTTCCATACTTTCAAAATGCAACACACTTGTCTGTTTATTGCACTTTATATGCATTGCTAGATCGAGTCTGCTAATATTTTGTGGAGAGGTTTTGTATCTCAACTCATGAGATATGTGAAATATGACCAAAATGTGCTGCTATTTAAAATTTTTAAATTTATTACAATAAGACACACATTGCCAGTGTCTCTTCCTACAAAATACTGCCTTTTGCTTCAGATATACTTATCCTGTAGTTTTTGTCTCTTTCTGAAGTGGTTCTACCAATTCTCTTTCCTGAGTATCTTTAGTTGCAGTGTTGTGGCTACCTCAATGTTCCGAATCAGTTTAAAATATTTACCTTCCATTGTTATTTTGACTTTTGAAAAGAGCCAAAAGTCACAAGATGCCAGATCTAGTGAGTAAGGTGGGTGAGGACAGACTCAGTGTTTTTACGAACCTGCCTGTCTGTAGGATAGCACTCAGCAGCATTCACCATATTTTTTATTACACCAGATAAAGACATTATGAAACAAGACTTCAGAGCTTCTTCAGAAAGTGGCAAGAACCATAGGCTAAGTCTGTGCAGAGTAATGGGGAGCATTTTGAGGGAGGTTGGTGGCGATGTGTCTGTCACTACAATGAATTTTTCTATTTAAATTTCATATATGTTAATCACCCCTTTTACTTATCTGTCATTTTCTTTTTAACACTATTTCTTACATCTTTTTAAATTAGTTCATCTACATAAGCTTGGTAAAAATCTCTAATGAAGTCTTACAGGTTCAGAGATTTCTATTCAAAAAGCTGTTAATTACAATGTGATTGTCATGGTTATAAGACTATTCTGCTCACTTACTTGATGAGTTGGGTAGTTTGTACTTAGGAGATATTGAATATTTTCTTCTACTTCATTAGAGTCATAAGCATGAAGTTCATGGTAGTAGGTTATTCTTTCAATGCCTGCAGACTTTGTGTGGTTATCTTTTTAAAAAATGTTTTGTTGGTGCATTATATCTTCTCTTTTTAACTGAAAATTTCGCCAGCATATAATTGAGTTCATTATTTTTTCCATAAAAGCCAGCTTTTTTATTTTCATGATTTCCTCTATTGGTTCTGTTTTCAACTTCATTAATTTGTGCTGTTAGTTTTCCTTCTACTTCCTTCTACTTGCTTTATTTGATTTCCTCTCCTTTTTCCAGTTTCTTGAGGTTGGACATTAGATTGTAGTACTGTGAGCCTCTCTTTAAATGCCATTAGCATCGTCACACAAATCTGATATGTAGAGTTTTCTTCGACCGTCTTTGGTGTATGGATTATATAAAGTGTGCTGTTCATATCTGAAGATACTTTTGTTCTTTTTCTATTTTTATCCATAGTTTGATTTCATTGTTATTAGACAACTATTCTGGATTATTTTAATTCTAAAAAATTTGTTAAGGGTTTTTTATGTTCTAGAATATAATCTATCCTGGGAAATTTCCCATAGGTGCTTGAAAAAAAAATCTACATTCCGCTTTGGTTGGTAGAGCATTCTATTTCAATCAGATAGGTCCTTCTAAGTGTTAAGTATTTACATATCTTAAGTATTAAGTATTTACATATTTTGCTTGGGGTTCTTTGTTCTGGAAGTTCCATAAATTGAAGATAAGTGGGAAGTTGCATGAATTTTTTTCTCTTTCATCTCTACTAGTTTTTCTTCACATACGTTAAACTCCATTATTTGATGCATACAAATTTAAGATTGCCTTGTCTGCTTGATGGATTAACTCCTTTTAATGTTTTCTTTAGGCTTTGTAGCCCAGATTCTTATTTCTCTCTTCATTTCATTGACTTCCTACAGGATCCTTGAACTATTTTTTTACAGTTCAGTTTTTATTTATTTTTAACATGCATATTGTTTTGTATGGATTTATCAGTTGTTGCTCTAAGTATTACAAATATACATACATTTTTCCCAGCATGTTGATATTGAGATTTTATTATTTCAATTGAAATATTGACACATTGCTTATAATTCAATCCTTACCCCATCAAAGTTTTAAACAGAATTGTTTTGAGAATTCATTCTATTATTGTATCCAAGAGTATTATCATTTTTTGCTCCAGTGATGAAACATGAATAGTAATGTGATGATTTCAACTAGTGTGACTGGATAGAATACGTTGAATTTCCTTAGTTCACCTGATCGCCTCAGGCTAACGCTGTTTAAGATCTCACCATGGCTCCCGCTTCCTTTCTACACCCCGGGGGCTTTCTTCTATGTCACCATTTTCATATCTGTTATCTTTAGCTATTGTTAAAAGATAAATCTACAGGTGACAAAATCTCTGAATTTTCCTTCAGATGAGAATGGCCAAGTGTTTCACCAGTCCTCAAGGACAGGTCTGATGGATACAAAATTATTTTCTTTCAGCGCTTGTAAAATGTTGCCACATTAATGAATTTCATGGTTTGTTGATGAGAAACTTGCTCTCCTTCAAATTAGCCTTCCTTGACGGATAATGTGCTGTTTCTCTCAAGCTGCTTTTAAAAATATTTGTCTTCAGATATCAAAATTTGATTATCACGTATTTTCTTTAGAATTGCTTTGGGGTTGTTTGGGATTTTTAAAACCTCTTAATCTGTATGCTTCTCTGTATTTGGTGTGTTTTCAGGTATTATCTAGCATTATCTATAATTCACCAAAGTAATACAATGATTTCTTTGATACATTTGTGATTTTACAACTTCTTCTTTTCCGGATTTATAGTATGCTGAATGCTCTCCTGTCCCACACATTCATGAGACTATTTAATTTTATTCTGTATTGATTTATTTTCTCTTTGTTTTTGCAACTGAGTAAACTGTAGGGTGGGCACTCATGTTAAAAACTGACTCTATTCTTTCTCATATTCACCATGCTCTTTAAACCATCCCAGGGAGTTATTTTTTACCTAGATTCTTACAGTTTCTAGTTCTCTAATTTCCATGTTGGTCAGTTTACAAAGTGTATTTTATTTAATGAAACTTTCCATTTTTTAATTTTAAAGTCATTCTTAACAGTCTAATTAATGGCTTCACAATGACTCATTTAAATTTTTTTGTCAGCTAATGCTCCCATTTGATTCCTCTGCGTGGCTGGGAGGGAGGTCAGCTGACTTTCTTTTCTCATGAGGTTGACTTTTTCCTGATTACTTTTATCATGTGTGATTTTTAAATATCCCAAATGCTTTGGATATCATATTTGGAATGCCTTGAGTGTGTTTATACCTTCTGCTTTTGTATACAGCCTGTATTAGTATGTAGGTCATGGCTTGTTTTTGAGATCTGTTATTGCAGTAAGTGTTTGACTTCACTCTTGGAGCTCTCTCAGCAGAAATGAATCTTGTTTCAGTTTGGTTCTACTGGATCTCAGCACCCTGCTCATAGAAAACTGCTGGCTATAGCTACATGGGCCCTGAGTTACTGGGTCTAGACTGTGAGCTCTAGGCTTGCCGGTGCCGTAGGAGCCACTGCTTCCCTGGAGTTGGGGATGAGTCCACCTGTGTTGGCCATGCCTGGCTCTAGACGTTTCCTCTCTGATGCAAGGGCCTGGGGAGTTGTGGAACCCTGAGTGGGTCTGGGGGCATTGCCATCACCTCTGTCTTTTGGGAGGACTTGCACAATCTGCTGCTGTAGCTGACTGGACCTGTGACTTCTCTGAAGAGTCTCCATCCTTTGCCAGACACAGTTTCCCCTTCTCTCCTGAGCTCTTGCTTGCTTGACCATGCTGTGGTAGACCTGTGCTCAGGACTCTCCAGCATCTACTGTGCAAGACAAAAGAACCCCAGGATGCATACTGCCTCGTGTTCCTTGAACTCTGAACCTTGGTGAGTTGCTGTTTCCCCATCTTCCTCTCCCACTGTGATTTTCTATTATTCTGAGGGTTTTTAGTGATATTAGGGGAAGTGAGGGGAACAGTCAGCCTGTGCTAGATGTCTTAAAACCTGGGCTTTTCATTTTTGAGTTAGGATTGCTTCTGACGACTTTTTTTTGGATCTATGGTCAAGAAGTCTGTAGCATCTTGTAAAAGGTTTCAACTAAAGGCAAGACTATGAGATCAAACTGCTGGCATTCTCAAATTGTCCACTGTGGCATGAAGGTGTGGGGAGCCAAATGCTAATCCACATTCATGCTAACTAAGAAAAAGAAGCCTAAATTCAATGTAATAAACCTATAGAGGATGTACTAGTGTTAGAGTTAGGGTTAGGTTAGGGTTAGGGTTAATAAGCTGGTATATGCTGGTGTTGTTATCCTGGATAGAAAAACATGCAACTTGTCCATCTTTATCAGAGTTAAAATATCTTAGTTTTAGTGTCCTAGAGGCAACAGATTAAAAAATAATGATGTGGAGTAATAAAATTGAAACCACTATGAAATTGTCTCGGCTGGATGCCAAAAATCACCATGTACACATAAGTAAGACTAAATCAGCAGCAGAGATGTTGGAAATTAAAATAAAACCAATATTCTGCAGCAAGCCGAGAGGGCAATGATGCCTATGAACAATATTTAGATGGTAGAATTATTGAGCATTGTCTTTAAGTATTCTAACCACATTAACAACTGTTATTCATGATTCTGAACCAATTTCTCATGCCAAATTACATTTAATCACATCATTTTTACTTTGTTTGGATAATCACACAGCTTACACCAAGACCTGTGGGTTGGTGAGTATTTGATTGATTGTGAAGAAAGGAGACACATTGCTTCTGGGTTAAAACTTCTTCATTCCCTCTTCCTGAGGTCAAGTGACACATGGCATAGAGGTCAAGGGTTCCTACAATCACTTGGTGTCTGGGGAGTAGCACTTTTGGCCTGAAATATATCACAACTTATCCAAACACAGTGAATTTCTTAACAAAAGTAATTTCCAAGATTAGGAGTAGAGACTTTTAAACTTTATTCACCTCTGAAGGACATTAAGACAAGAAAGAATTTTGAAGGTCACAAACTGTAAAAATGGTTTTAGTAAGAATTTAAGATGGCTTTCAGTATTTAATAAGGGTTGACCAGATTTGAGAATATAGAAATTTTCATAAACATTAGATATTCTTAATTAAATTAAGAAAGACTAGTTGACTTATCCTAGACCCAACTCCAAATGAATGCATTTTATTTTTTATACTAGTATCCTACTGTAGCATGTGTTAAATATTTCACAGGACTTGATTTTATGTGATATTCTAAGCTTGTGCATACATGACCAGTGAATAGTCATGTAAAAAAATAAATGTAAGTTGAATGTAAATAAAAATTAGGAGTAGAAATGAATTGACAAACGTGAATTGCAGTTTCTCCAAGAATGAGTTCTTCCAGGTGATTTAAAGTACTGAAAGAGCAAGTTAAGTATATAAATTGTTATCAGAATTTGTTTTACATTATTATCAAGCATGACATTTTGATATCATAGACATAACGAGCTAAACATCCCAGTCAAACTAATAAGCACATCTATTTCTTCACAAAGTGACCCTTCTTGTGCTGAGAAATTTAAAATCCACTCTCTTGGCACATTTCAAGTATACAAGTATGTGTCATCTAATAGTTAAGAAAATTTCTGCATGTTCAAATTTTGCAAAGCAGTAATCAATTTTTATTTCGATGTTGACAGTAATTTTTCATTCTCAGTTTAATCAGGTTTTACAGTTGTGTAAACAAAGGGTTTGATATTTTCAGTTAATAAACATCAGCATCTTGCATTTCATACTAGCCTTTTTAAAGCTGTGACTTTGGGATTTAAGTTTTTAAGAACATGGACTTCATAATGCACCCTGTTTTCTCTCTAAAACTCTGAGTCTAGTACAACTAAAAACAAAAAGCAATCTCAAAATTTTCATTGCACTTGGTAAAACAGTGCTCATCCTGACCTTAGATAATTGAATAGGTGTCTGCACGGAATTGTTCAGGAACTCTAGCCTAATTGGGACTCCATTTATTTCCCCTGTCTATAAATTAATTTGGGGGAACTAGACACTTTAAAGTGTTACCAGCTGTAAGATTAGGTCAGCTAACTATCCCTAGGCCACAAGGAAACCGAAAAGAGCACATAGATTCAGGCAGTTTACTCTATTGTAAATGTGATTCTAAATCTTATGTGTTGGAAAAGGGTATTGAACTAGTTAAGATGAGATATATCAAATGTAAATTTGCCCCAGCATAATTATGTGTAACTTTTCAAAGGCTAGAAAATATGGGTGAGGTCCAAAAGAAAGTTAAATCAAATAGCTTTAAGTGTCCAAATGTTGAAACTGCATTCAATGGGAAAGGACATTTAGATCTGTCAAACAAAGGTGACCATGCGCTCCTTGCGAAATATTTACAGAACAGAAAAGAATAAAAGCAGGACCAAGATACTTGGTAGAAATGACCACACTCTAGAGTAGCTTCATTTTACTTTCTTTAAAAAGATTACCTATTTAAACATGCTAAAGGAGTAAATAATATAGAACGACTTATATTGAGAACCAAGTTATCTAATCAGGGAACCTCAGTTTGAACCAACTTTGAGAGATAATTCCACGGAATCCTTTTGTTGTCAGCTACTCAAAGCCTTGTGCTTGTATAACCATTTCCCAATTTATCTTGAGATGTTCTGTTTTCACACCTGTAGTGTTATGAGCAGCTCACAATCTGATACAGAAACTCTCCTACTCCATTCCTTTCTTTGCAATGTAGATATTTATTAACATTTTTATTGGTTACATTAATTTTTCAGTTGTAAAATAATTATAGATTTACAGGAAGTTGTAAAGATAGAAAAGAGAGGTTCTGTAAAGCCTCTACCCCATTTCCTGTTGGTTAAATCCTAGATAAGTCAAATAGAATGCCTAGATCAGGAAACTGACACTGGTACAATGTTTATTTATGGGTATGTACCATTCCTTACATGTGTCGGTTTGTGGAATCATCACAATGATACAGCAGTACTCACCATCACCAAGATCTCCCTGTCCTGTCTCTTTATAGTCAACATCACCCAGCAACTCCACAGTGCAAACCTTGAAACCATTATATCATCTCCATCTCTGTGGTTTGGTCATTTCAACAAGGATTATAAATGCTATTGTATACTATGTAACCTTTAAAAACCGATTTCTCTCACCTAATGAAAGACATCTGAGAGTCACCAAAGTTGTTGAATATATCAGTAATTCGCTCCTTTTTATCGTTGAGTATTATTTATATATTGTATAGATTTTTATTGATTTTAATTGTACTGAAGTCTTTTTTAACGCATTATAGGACACTTATTTCTAGTTTTGGTATATTACTGATAAATCCACCATAAATATTAGTGGACAGGATTTTGTGTGAGCATAAGTCTCCATTTTTCTGGATAAATGCTCAGGAGTGCGATTGCCGGGTCCTATAATAGTTGTAAAAGCATTATAAGATTTTTAACTCATTTTTTTCCCCAGAATGACTGTACCATTTTATATGCTGACTAGTAGTATCTGAGTGATTCAATTCTTCACATCTTCAAAAGAATTTTGTGTTTCCTATTTATTTAGCTGTCTTGATAAGTATGTGACTGTAACTAACCATTTTAATTCACTTTTCTCTAAAAGCTAATGATGTTAAACATCTTTTTGTGAACTTACCTGTGATCAATCTATCTTCTTTTTTGAAATGTCTCTTCAGATTATTTGCTCATGTTTTGATTGTGTTATATGCTTTCTTTCACTGTTGAATTTTGATAGTTTTTATTTATTTTAGATATTAGTACATATCAGACATGCTTATAAATATTTCCCTAGTTGTTGCTTATCTGTTCATTCTCTTAAGAAGATCACTTTTAGACCAATATTTTTCATCATAATAATTAAGTAAATTCAATTATAGCCATAAATTTGATTCTCACTATGGTCGTATTGTTCCTTAGTTTTCAATGATTTCTTGAGATTACATCTCTTTATTTATTGAACTTATATTTCTCAAATGTTGTGGCAACATAAAATGATACATTTGGATCTATGCGGATAATACATATCTGTACAGGTGAACAATCTGTGAACATAGTGTTGGTATAAACATCCTCATAATCATATCATCAGATATGCTTTGTAGACATGCGTATGGTGTATAGGGCTCTTATGGTTTAAAAATAAACCAACATCCATTCATCTGTGAAGGAGCCTGTTAGATAATTATCTTCATAACAAATTCAATATATCACATTTTTAATTTATTAATTATGCTTTAAGTGTCAAGAACATTTTCACTAGCCCTAGATCATACAAATTTTCCTTAGTGTTTTGTGTGAAAGTATTACAGTTTCATGTTTTGCATTTGAATCCATGAATAAAATTTTCAGTAAGTGATGTGATCTATGACAGGGTTCATTTTTCCTACATATATTCAAATTTATTTCCTTTATTAATATTTTTCCTATTTAAAAAACTTACATGACTATTCTATGTTCTCTGCCTTTACATGCAAATTATCAAATAATATGGTTCATATGTATGACAATTATTTCTGATAGGCAATCTGTTAAAACTTTACATGAATTTGGTGAATTCATAATTTTACTATGGTAAAACTTCTCATTTATAACCATAGTACACTATGTCTCCATGCTTATATATATCTTCATTATTTCTATATTTTATACTTTTAAGCATATAGGCATTGTGAATTTTTTAAAATTTATAATCAAATATTTTTACAGTGATTATAAATGCTTTTTATAATAAATTTAGTCATCATATATGATATGCTGTAGAAATAAAGTTCATTTTTCTATTTCTTGTGAATCTTGTGACCTTGTTCAATCCATATATTAATTCTAGAAATCATATTTGTATAATTCATATAAGCTGTAACTGGAACAGCTTTCTTGCTGCTGTTCTGATCTGTATGTCTTTTGCTGACCTACTGCCCTGACTAGAATGCTCAGTATTGTGTTGAAAGTGGTGACCGTAAACATTGTTACCTTATTCCTAATTTTAGAGAATAAGCATAAAGCATGTAATGTTAGCTAGAAGTTTTTGAAGATATTCTTTATCAAAAGGAACATGTCCTACATAGCTCTAATTTTTTCTAAGAATTGTATAATGAATAGTTGTTCAGTGTTGACGCAAGTATTTGTTTCATTGATTGACATACTCATGTGATTTTCTTCCTCACTTAACCTGCTAACCGAGTGGGCTACATCGATTTTCAGGTATTGATACTTGTATCCCTTGGATAATGTTCATGTGCTCATAGCATATAATTTTCACAAATTACTGAATTTTTTTTTTATAATTCATTGTTAAGGATTTCTGCTTCTGTATCTGTGAAGATTATTGGCAATTGATTTATATTATTATTTTCACATTATATGTTTTGCTGTTGGACTAATATTTTATTTTATTGACAAAAAACTGGTCTTAACTCTTCTATTTCACCAAAACAAATTATGGAGAATTGGTGTTAAAATTCTATAAAACCATTTTGGTTTAGATATTTCTCTTCTGGGCAGTTTTCAATTTTAAGTTCATTTTTCTTAACACAAGGACATTTAATATTTTTCATATTACATGAGTTTGGAGAGTTTGTACTTTTGAGGAATTGGTGTCCCTGTTTTGAGGACATATATACGCGAGTTGTCAGATGTCCACATGTGCGTCTGTGTTCTTCATAGTTGCTTATGTCTATAGGATCTTCACTGATGACCCTTATTTCATCCATGACATTACTAGTTACATCTTCTTTCTTTGTTGCTTTGTGGTTTTTGTGTAGAAGTTGGCCAATTTTGTTGTTTTTTTTTTTTTTAAATAACCAATTGTTTCTTTGCTTTGCTCTATTGTTTTCTTCTTTTTATTCTTGTGGATTTCTGGTTATAGTTTTGTTCCCTTTTTTGTGTTTACTTTCTTCTCCCCTTTCATTTTGGTTCTTGAGGTGGAAGTTTGAACTGTTTAGTTGATATTTATTCTCTACTTGAAGTTTTACTTTATTTGAATTGGTCAATAATTATACATATTTCTAAGATACAATATGATGTCTTGATCACACATATACTCTGGGAAATGATCAAATCAGGCAAATTATCCTGATGCATCACCATAAATATTTACCACTTATTTCTGATGAGAACATTTACTATTATTTTTAGCTACTTTGAAACATGACACATTATTGTCACTTAAAAAACTCTAGTAACCCATGCAATAGAAACTCAGGACTTACTTCTACTGCCTGTAAGTTTGTGTCTGCTTATGGACCTCTCGCTTCTTGCTGCCTACTCCTCCTGCACCTTCCCTCCTGATGACCACTGGTCCACTCTCTTTGAGTTGAAAAAAACAGCAAGTTCTGTCATTTGCCACAACATAGATGAACCTAGAGGACATTATGTTAAGTGAAAGCAACCAGAGACAAATATTGCATGATCTCCTTGTGGAATTATGTCTTTTTTTCATATAAATATTCAGTTCCAGAAACCCTAAATTTCCCTCTCAGTATGTTTAGCTGTATCCTGTACACTTCTCTGGCAGCCTGTCTGAGGCATATTAAGCAAAAACAAATCCAGATCTATAGTGGAGTGGCTGGCCAGTAGCCATCCACAGTGTTGGCACTTGCGTATCAGTGAACAGAGAAACAGCTTCTTCTCTGTCAGTCGGGAAGTGGAAGTCTTTCCTTTTTAATGCAAGCTCTCTTGATACATTTTACTTTTGTTTGTCTGTTCGTGTGCTTTGTTTTGATGATATTTCCTTAAGCAAACACCTGGTGCTTAGAGGAATCCAGACAGGTACAAGTCAGAAAATAAGTGCTGTTTGGTTTTCAGCTTTCAGGGAAGACTCAAGACAAGCATAGATATGCAGTAGAATATAGTAATATCCTGGGAAATGCAGCATTGCTGACTTCATTAAAGGGGTAGGGAGTGAACTGGGAGAAAGGAAGGGCAGAAATACACCTCACTTCTCTCTCTTGTCCCAACCCCTGGCCAGCTGCGGCCGGCCTTGTGGTGACAGGTTAAATATATCCCGGTAGCTCAGACTGTGCCTCTGAGACTCCAGATCTCAACTGCTTTTCCTCTGTCCCAGCTTCTTCGAGTGAGTTTCCTTTAAAGCAGTCCATTACCAGACACATCCAAGGAGGCTTCATGGAAACAGCTCTGCCTGCAAAGTTCTGAGGGTTTTCTGTCTGCCCACTTCTGTAAAGCACAGATAATGTCTGAAATGTTCCATGACTTACTGTGCTGTAGCCCTCCGCTGACCCCTAGCTAAGACCATGTCCTTTTAGAACCTAGGCTCCTTGCCCTGTTCTTTGCTGCCTGGGTTTTGCTTCGTGATGCCCGCCCCAGCTTACTGGAAGGTTGGTGTATCTCTAGTTTTTCTTTGGCGTTGTGCAGCTCACCTCCCTCATCGTCTGGCCTACTTTTTCCAGCTTTAGTTCCACTTCCTGGACTTTGAGCCATCTGCTCTCCAGTGTACTTCCTCACCTTTCTGACAGACAGTGCTAATTGCCCAGGTACCTACTATTAAAGCAACTTGGTGGGAATTTCATTTTATTATATGAAGCACATCTTTTACAACTTTGAAAGTCATTTGTTATTAAATTTATGTTGTAAGCCTGTATAACATATGGTGAATTCATAAAGTTTGCATGGTTATTTTGGTTTAAAGTTGAAGATGAGAAATGAGGGAGCCAGGAATCTATCTTCCTTTATCTCACTGTGTCTCCTATGCAGGAATTCCAATGCAGACTGCAAATTAGAATCTCTGGGAACATTGAACAGAACTAATCCCCACTGCTTCTCAGAACAGTTCAGTCAGAGTCTCTTGGACATGGAAGCTGAGCTAATGATGTCACCATCTCCATCAGCTTCAAGCTTGGAAATGGAAAAATATTTCCACACACTGCTAACAAATGATTGTTATAAGCAGCTGAGTTAGTTACAAATATTATAGGCAGTGAGACAGGGCTAGGTCCTCAAAGGAACCAGAGCAGAAGTCCAGATACCTTGCAATTGTGGGGAGACAAACACCTGCTGTGGGCCAGGCCTCAAGACAAATGGTAAAACAAATGCACCCACATCCTAAGGACTGGTATTCTAAATAGTTCTCTAACACCCTGAGAAAGTCAGGAGTCACCATCCCAACCCACTATGGGAAGAGTCACTGCTCTGTAAGAATACCCATTTTCTATGTGACTCACTTCCCCATTTGTCTCCGATTTAATCAATTTTACCTGAACAATTAATCTTATTGGTTTACCATAGTTCTGTCCCACCTTATGCCCATCTGCCTTGTGAGTTCTCAGTTTTCTCCACCTTAAATCTGTCTCACCCCATGATTTTACTCTATAAAAGTCCCTAGAAAAGACAACGTCTTTGGCAACCTGCTTGGGAACCTTTCTGTCTCTCTCAGACAGCAGCTTTCTTTCTCTCAATAAATATATTCTGCTTTTAATCTCTATTATTACTAAAATTCATTCTTCAATTTTAGAGAACATGAACTCATCCTGGACAGATAGTAGGTAAGGAGTTTCATTCCCCTAATGTCACTATGCAGGAATTCCAATGCAGACTGCAAATTAGAATCTCTGGGAACATTGAACAAAACTAACCCCCTCTTCTGAGAACAGTTCAATCAGAATCTCTTGGACATGGAAGCTGAGCTAACAATACCACCATCTTCATCAACTTCTAGGTTGGAAATGGAAGAATATTTCTACACACTGCTAATAGATGAGTATGATTTTACATACTACTTAAGTTTTAGAAAGATTTGATGTTTCAAAATAGCTGAAGTAGAAAATACCTTGATTATATGTGTGCATATAAATAAGATTACTCAGAAATTATGAATCTCATAATTCATATCATACCAAAAAAATAATGAACAAACAACAGTCTATGCTTTCTCATGGGCAGGTCAGTGAGTCTTGTGTTTTGATGAATCCTGAATTCTTCTGCAATGAAAGAACATGGACCAGTCATTTGGGATTTCCAATCAGGTGAGAATGGACTACCTCAAAGTCACCCTTTCCCCTTGAGAGTTTTATTTTAAAGAAGCAGGCTATTGGGTGGTCAGTCCATGGAAAAGTTGGGTCTTGCTAGCCTGAGAACAGACAGGGTCTTGCTGGCCTTTTCAGTACCTGGAGAGAGGAAAGTAAGGCAGACTTTTGCAGAAGGGAATTGTTGCCTGCATTCAAGGTATCTGTCTTCCAACACCAGAGTGTGTCAGGAACATCAATGAATGGTGCAAAACTGAAGACCCTGTACAGTTTCCTGCCATACAGGAACCCTTAAAATTAGATTCTTACTACATAGTTGGGCTCAGAGTCAAACTTGTTTTGATTTATAAAAGTAAAGAACAACTACAATATGTTATACACCTTGGCCCATGCCTTATCACTGCTTGGTCCGAGGCCTGTCTAGATGTTCAGTGCAAAATGTGACATCACTGAGATGCTGCTGACCGTCCCTCCACCCCAGACACCCTGCTTCTTCATTCCCACCTTTTGGGACAGTGACACTGTATTTCACCATCTATTTCCCTTATTCCTGAAGTCGCTGTGTCAACAGTCCAGATCTGAGTTGCCCCAAGAAAGATCGTGTACCATCAGAGTGCAGGATGAAGCTGCTCTTGGCAGACTGCTTCTCTGGGCATCAGTTTTCCTGGGCTCATATGGGTCAGCAAGCTGCCTTCAGTCTCCAGTGATGTACAGAAAGGAACACAGAATGTCAAGAATGCCAGCTGCTGAGGACATGCTGAACCTGCTTTCCACTTTGACCAGTATCGGTTTGTGATACATAATAAATACGTGCATCTTGAGAACTGGCGCTGAGGCGGATCCACAGTGTTGTGAGCACCTGTACTTTCCCTCCCCGCCCCTCCTTTCACAGCTCCTCTTCCCGTCTGTACAGCTTACCTTTCTGTTTCCTACCATCTTTTATCCATTTTGCTCTTTAAATTATTTCTATTTTTTTGGTTTTCTTAGGATG
Organism: Hydrochoerus hydrochaeris; assembly: GCA_004027455.1. Classification (NCBI taxonomy): domain Eukaryota; kingdom Metazoa; phylum Chordata; class Mammalia; order Rodentia; family Hydrochaeridae; genus Hydrochoerus; species Hydrochoerus hydrochaeris. The sequence goes on from PVLA01000100.1 coordinate 271,498, forward strand.
ATTAATCTATTTTTCACTATACATCTGCTGTAGGGTCTCTGTTTTCAGATTAATATATAGATAACCACCAATATCAGGTCTGGCATAAGTATTTTTAGTTAAAAGTTTTAACTAAAATGTTCCATGGATCCTAAGAATCTTTTTACACCTACCACAGGGCCTCTGCTTCTGAGTCTGCTGTGCCCAGGAGATGAGCCCAGGGTCAGGCACTCCCCAGGGGTGAGAAGACAAAGGATGCCACGTGCTCACCATGACAGTGGGTGGCGAGCAAAGGTGGCACTCCATCCAGAATGAAGTTACTGCTTTCCTGCCACTTCCTGTGGTTACAATTAAAGTTCAAAACATCTTGTTCAAAACTCTGGTTTTAACAGGGCTGTCTTTCTCCCTAGATTATCTATCACTCAGAATCACTTTGGGGTCAGCTAGGAAAAATTACACAATACCTATGCAAGCACACTTGTATACACACTTGCATACACACATGCACACATATGGAAGAGTGGAAAACAACCCTAAATGAGGTGACTGGTAGCTGAGGCTCTAGTTTGAGCCCCTATGCCCAGTAGTAATGACAGCAGCAGTCAAGCATGGTTGGCAGGTGTGTGCAGGACCTCCCTCTGCACCTGTGTGTGAACCATGGTCCTCTTGTGCCTAAACTAAGCAAGACTGCTTCCCCTGGAGGCCAGCCAGTCCTAGTGGCCATAGGCTCCTGTGCAGAGCTCATTTCCTACACCTTCAGCATAGATGTGGTTCTGTCTAACAGGTTGGCATTGCTGCCTTGAAAGACCACAAGGTTAATTATTTTTCACCTTGAGAGGCAGGGATGGTCATGGAAAAAGCGGGAAAAGTAACCACTAGTGCAACACATCCAAGCTTTTTTATTCACTTATTTATTCATTCAGTAACTATTGGGCACCTACCATGTACAAAGCAATTCTACAGGCTGGGAGCAGCTAATCAAATAAACCACTCAGAGATTTCTGCCTGTCCCAGCTGACATTTAGGGACAGTGGAGCAACAATACACATAAAAATAATATCTAAGGTTTATGGTGGATCTCCAGGGGAAAATATCATGAATAAAATCAAAAGACAAGAACTACTGTAATCCCAAACATTGAGTATTATAATCCTTTTTTTAGTCTTCCTCACAAGTTACATTTATAATCCCATTGAGAGGTCATTGGAATCATGGCAAATGAATTTTAATCTATTACCTCCAATGTAACCCACATCCAGAGTAAAGACACCAAGACATATTCAAAGTTAAGGGCAGCCAAGGGGTCCTAAATTCAATCCCGTGAGGATGTGCAAACAAAGGCCCTGATGGAAGGTCTCTTACTTATTATCTTGTGAAGAAGGGGTGGTTGGAGGATGAGTGACAGTGAGGATGGCGGGAACTACTGAGTAACCTGAGCTGGCTAGTTAGGTAGGGAGAAAAGCATCTTTGCAAACTCCAAGGAGAATGACAGCAGAAGGTTTATCTGCATGATTCAACTAAGGTAATAATTGAATTGATTTTGGAGGCTGTTGCTTTAGTTTCTGATATGTAAACTTTTGTGCCCTGGGGACTCATAGCCTCTTTATCTAGAGGCTCATACCCAGTTGACATTCTTGGAGCTGACTGGCTCTACCATCCTGGTGTGCTGCTATCTTTTACAGAGAGACCATAAAAGGAAACAGGAAAAGGAAAAAGGAATCAGTACCTTGGCTAGCCTTATTTGCAGTGCTTAAAGCCAATTGCGGATAGAAGGGAATACCGAAATAAGATCTGTGCATATTAGTATAAGGAAATAAGTCTACATGTAATCACAGCTGCAGCAATTGTTCTGCATTCAAGGGGCATCACTCTAATTGTCTCCTACACCTCTCCATTTCTTAAGTTGTTGTAGCTGCAGCAGGATTAGTCATGGTTGTACGGCTTCTAGTTGTCTTTGGGTAGTGAATCCTCTATGACAGGTTTTAATGAGAAAAATCACAAAGAATAGAATGAGTACACTAATTTCAATATAAAACCAAAAGTGAACCTTGAGGTATACAAGTGAATTTAACTGTTTTACAGCATCAGCAAACTTATTGGAATTGTTAATTTGGGTATCAAAGGTAGCTCTGTTGTGACATGGACAGCACTAGTCTCTGAAGAGCAACTATATCCATAGTAATATTCTGATGAATTGCTCCTTATATATGCCTTTTGATCACTCCGAAAAGATGTAGGTTCCTATTATATGGGAACGGGGTGATACAAAAGTGAGTTGTATTATAGTGACATTTAAAATCCTGTTGTAACTGTAAGCTTTTAACCTGACTTCCCATCCATAGGATGGAAGTTTTTAGAATGCTCACTTGGGTTTGCAACTTTATATCAACCTCTGTCTGAATTTTTTAGCTCTCATCAGCAGGTTTTGTCCAATTATCTACAAAGTGAGTAGTTTGTACTGAATGTGCCAATGCTCTGAAGCCAACGGCTGTGCTGGCTATCGAAAGAACTAGGGAAGTAATGCCTGCAATAATCAGCCCAAGCATCCTGTGGTTCGATTGTTAAATCTTTTGATCAAGGTTTCCACCAAGAGGGCAGTAGGTGAGTGATACGAAGGCTCCGTTAGATTGACCGGAAGCCGAACTCCAGGCTTCCTGCCCATGGTTATTATTGCGGAGTCCTTAGAAAGAAACCCAGGTGTGATACAATTGGTTGCATAACAATTAGAACATGAGAACATATTTTGTTGCCATTCTACCTTTCCTATCAACAGTCTATGAGATCATAAACACAAACCTTTACTCTTCTATACCTGCGATCTTGCAATACTATTTTGACTTTCCCTCCATTAACTGGTTGCAGACCTCTAGTCTGAAGCTGTCCAGCACAAAAAGGTAGGGTTAACTTCCATAAAGGGTGCTGTATGGATTCAGCATTTTCATTGATAATGTCTAGGAATAGGAGAATTGAGGCCTTTACCTGACCGTGCAATAGTAGACAAGGCTTCTGAGGTTATTATATTGTAGGGAGAGCTGGAAACAGAAATCTCATGCCAATCTCGATCTTTTCCCTTAAGTAATCCTTTGGGGCACTAGTCTATAAAAGAATAATTAAATTTGTATGTAATCTGTCCACAGTATGGTCTCTGCAAGACTACCAAGGGCCCAAATCACCTTTTTTTTGAAATGAAAGGCAGGAGCTACTGGAATACAGATATGAATGTAGGTTTAAATTCTCTAATAAGATTACCATCTGCAGGAGCAGAAGTTAAAGTCAGTAAGGCGAATCATCCTTTAGATGGTTGTATCTTACAAACCTGATCTACAGGAGACATACATGGGCTAGAATCTTGCTGTAATGGAGTTACACATAAGAAGAGATAGACAAAATGAGAGGTAATCTTTAGTTTAGCTTGTTCTTAGAGAAACATAAAAATATGAGGGCTGGCAGAAGGGTAAGTGTAAGATTTTTACTTTCTATAGAATGGAAAATTTTGGGTGGCTTGTCCACCCAAGCTAAGGCTCTGAGCAGAGGTGGATTAGGTATCTAAGCCCAGTACTCCTCCCCTGAAGCATAGAAAACCGTACTGTGGCTGCTAAGAGAGCAAGCATCGCGAGAAAAAGATTCTCCGGTAATTGAGCCAAACCCTGGCTGTTCAGTAAATGGCAAGCCTCATGCTCTGTCTGTTGGAGTCCTTCCCAAATGAGTGGGTGATGGGTTGTTACATTCCATGTTTGAAGTCTTGGTAGGGGACTTGATGTGCCACAAGGGTGGGTCAGATTCTCCCCTCGGTGTTGCCTTGATGGGTGGTGAGTTCTCCTCTGTCAGGTGAGAGGGGGATTCCTATGCTAAGGTGCTGAAATGTTGGAGTCTTTCTGTAATCTGGAGTGATGCTGATGATTTTTTGTGGAGTTGGGAAAGGAAGTGGGGTGTTAACAATTGTTCTGAGTCACTGGCCCAGTTTTCTACCTCTGTCTAGACCTAGGTAAAACCTCATTGATGCCCAGTTTTTTCCAAATCAGGGGTGAGGGGCTGGGCCTGAAGCAAATTCTTAGGATCCCTCTGGTTAACACTATCATTACTTCTGTCTTTCCTTGTGACTCCAGCTTCATAAAATTAAATGCTACTCTTCATGTGCCTAAACTAAAGAGAAAATTCATTCCAAGACAGGGAACCCAGGGAAGTAGGGAACAGAAGCCAAGAAAGCTAAACATTTCTCTAACAGTGGTTGAATTATGTCCAAGTAGAAGAGACCTACTGTTCTCCCCTGAGAATGAATCCATGTAGGTCCAGGGATACGGGAGTTTCCGGGCTGCTCTGCTCTGCTCTGGGCAGTGCGAGCTGGTTGGACTCTGTGGCATGTGGTGTGGCTCATCCCTGTTAGTGTCTTCTGTCACTCCTCTTTCTTAGAAAAAGGCAAAGGAGGGAACATGGCTAGTGACGCCACCTTGTCATGGATGGGGTTGAGTCTCTTGGCTGCAAGACTCTCAGTCCAGTGCCATGCATTTACCTTCCTGAAAATTCTCCTAAGCAGAGCCTGAGGTGGTCTTGGTTTTCTTATCCTACACGGTTCATTTTGCCATTGTGTTCTCCTTAAATTCAATTATTTCTTTATAAGAAACTGTGAAATATGAATAATTACTTATCTAACTTTATATATATATATATATATATATATATATATATATATATATATATAACCTTTTTTTTTTTTTTGGTTCTACCCCAGGCTATCAGCACCACTCAACTTTTAAATTTAGGAACCTTGGAGACCTATTCAAATTTAATCTTTTATGACCAATCTAAATTTGTTGCAAGATAGTGCATTGACTTTAAAAATGAATCATTGTAGAATATAATTCTCTGTGAGTTATTTTTGTGAAAGATGAGAATTCATTTACATTTATTCTGTTAATTAACTCATACCCTTCAGTTTGTATTTTCTCTTATGATAACCTATCCATCATAAATTGGCCATGCTTGATTCTTCTCAAAGCCTTTAATTATATTCCTCTTCTCTGGAACATGCTTCCTTTTCCTGTGTGTAAATTATAATCCCACCCATCCTTACAAACCAGAGTCACACTGACATGATCCTTTGTCTAATAGTTGCAGAATCCACTAATTCACTTGTAAGACTAATATTCATCAAGTTTTTATTACCTAAGCCTTAGATGCTGCTTATGTGAGAAGTTTAGAGCCATGAAAAAAATAAACAAAAATACTTGTCCTCATGGGTAACCTTTAACATAGAAGAATGTACTGATATTTGCAAATTACATCATATTTCATATCTCATAAATATGAAGATATATATATATATATATACAGTATTCCTCAGATACCATATAAATTATTCAAGATAGTATTTCAATTTGAAGTATAGCTTATGATTTTCTAATTGAGATACACATTACAAATTTATAAGTAAAAAGTCAGTAAGTTTATGCTTTATTAAAGCTTTTACAAAATTATATAAATGAAGTTTTGAATTCCCTGATTTCTAAATGAGAAAAATAAAATCTGTTTATTTGTTTACACTATGTTCACAAGATAACCATTCTACAACGTTAAGGTCACATCATGGCAGCACTATTTTCTTAAAGTTAAAAACAATACCCTTTGAAAAATATAATGAAATGTATACGTGTGTAAGTGATATGTAGAAGTTTTCCACTTGAACCAGGAAGTTACAACTAAATGCCAAGAGACTTGACAATATCCAAATTTCAGTAGAGGTGACTAGGTATATCACTGGGACTGGGACTGCAGTTGAGAGGCAGTGTGTGATTGACTGTGGGGGGGGCAGCCAGAATATTTTATCAAAAATTTCTGAAAAAAAATGAGCTAGTAAAAGAAGTGAAAAAAAAAACTGAGCTGTATGATGAATGTTCTGGAGGAACCATCTCCAGACACCATGTATAGAACAATTATTCCTGATCACATTTTCCACACTCTTATGAGGACATTGAAACTCTCCGCTCTCAGAGCTGAGTCTCCAGGACAAGTGTGTTCTCAGACTGTCTGTGGATACTTTTTATCTTCCTCTTTCTCCAGTGATCTTTATCAGTTATAAGTATCAAAAACAGTGGTATAAAATATGCCATGCAATTTTAAATGTCTATTTCTTTTTATGTAATTTAAATGTAAACTTTTAACTAACTTCATTTTCTAAGTATTTATCTGATGTACTGTATAATTATCTAAATATATTAATTTAAAGAAAATCATTCTTAGAATGAAAATTCTAAACATTCATTTCAAGCAATGTATTAACTACTAAAGATACAAAAATTAATAAAACGCATTATCCATTTCACCTACGTTATCACCTACCAAGTAAAGCACACATAAAAACATAGGGCTGTGTGGGGTAATTTAAAGCTATAAACATGTAGAAAAATGTATGGTTAACTGGTATAGTTCCAGGACCATCAGGGGTGGAATGATTTTATAGATTCCATCCACTTGAAGTTCTCTGTGCTTACTGATTTATTAAGGACATAGAGACTTGCAATAAGTTGATTTATACTGTAAATTTAAAAAATAGATCTCTTCCTTCCTTATAGAATTCCACTTCTAGAAATTTCCCTTAGAAACAAAATCAGAGATAATTAAATAGTGAATTTGAGCATTATTTTATAAAAACATAAACTTTGTACCATCTAAATATATAATAAAATAGATACTATAATAATTAAAAACTATTATGTAGTTATTAAAAATATAGTTTAGTAGAAATGAGTTGACTTATGAAAACTTTCCAGACATGTTACATAATCAACAAGTTTATAAACTAGTATTTACTGGTATATTTCAAGAAAAAATATATTTTATTGTCTTTTTTAATTTCTATGTATGTTTCTCATGAATTTAAAAATAAAAACACATGAGCATATCAGTTGATGCACAAAAAGCATATCCATTTGTGATAGGAAAAAATTCTTTTGAAACAAATAGAAGAATTTTTCGATGTGATAGAGGACATTCTACAGCTAACATTTTATGCAGTGTTAGAAGACCTGGACTTTTCTCTTACAATGGAAACAGGTCAAGGATGTCTGTTCTCTCTACTGCTATTAGCATTTTGCTACAAGTTCTATCAGTTGGAATAAGACAGTAAAAAAAGAGCACAGAGAATAAAGGAGGAAAAAGCTGTACTATATCTGCAGTTTTCATGATTCTCTACTTAGTAAATCTGAAAGATCTACAAAACCTCTTAGAACTAATAAACAACTTCGGTAAACTTTCAAGATAGGAGATAAACATGCAAAATACATTGAGTTCCTATATATAACCATGAACAACATGAACATGCAGACATATAAAATAATATATACTGTGTAAAATTATTCCTAAAGGGGAGAGGAGAGGGAAGGAGGGAGGGAGAGAAGGAGGCAGAAAGAGAGTGAGAGAGGAGACATATGCATTGATATTTTTCATTCACATTGTTTACATCACATATTGTGCCCATCCCATCCCCCTACCAACCGATTCTCTGATACCAGTGACAGCCCACCTTAGTCAGATGCAGTAATAAAGTGCTGTAAATTGGTGGCTTATGACAAATGGAGATTTGTTTCCTGTATTTTTGGAAGAGGGATTAGGTGTTCCTTAGTTGGGAGACTAGGTGAGATTAAGGTTCCTTAGTTAGGATGTCAGGAGGCCCCTCCATTCTGCCAGTGGCCAACTTCCCATGGCCTCTTCATTCTGTCGCAGGAGTGCTAGTTCTCTCATTCTTATAAGGGAACAAATAACTTCATGGGCCACCCTCACGGTCTAATCACCCTCAAAGCCCTGCCTCGCAGCATCTTACTGAGTGGTAGAATTTTCAGGATGAACTTGGAGTATGTGAACACTCTCCCTGGCATCGCCCTCAATGCCAATTAAACGCTGACTGTGCCTACTTAGTCAACATCGGGTCCTACAATTTAAACGCTCAGTTGTGCAGAACTGATCTCACTTCTGGGGCCAATTGCAAGTCTTGGGTGTGTTGTGCTTCCATCCAGAGAAGTATGAATCATGAGTTCCTGAAACCCCTTCAGTAAAGGATGTAACTCGCCAGAATGGCTGAGCCCTCTGGAAAGCAGGTTACTTACTGTTACTGAGTTTCTTCAAAGGACACAACTCAGGAGCAAGCTGATGGAAGGGAAAGGAGCAGGAGCATCCATGCATCTGCAGTTGTGCCACCCTCCCAGAATCGGGATGTGCTCGGGAGGCTGGGAGTACTCTGAACCCCATCGGATCTGCTTCTTCTTTTTTTTTTTTAATTTTATTTAAAGAGGAAAAAAGCAAAACAGAAAAATAGGTAGAAACAATACAGAATTTCAAAAAAAAATAAACAGTAAGAAATTACTAGTTGATAAATTACATATTGTCTTCTTAGACATAGTTGTTCAAGTTACAAAGTTAAAGCACGTAGAGTGGACATTCAAAAGTGAGGCTGCAAACAAGTTCAAAGATCCAATAACAACTTAGCAACATAGTTATCAATCCTACGCACTTAAACATAAATGCAGTTATATCCTTTAGAGCACTTTCTGTTCCTCTTTTTACTTTTTTAAATTTTTTTTTATTTAAAGAGAAACAAAAGCATGCAAAGGGTAGAGATAATATAGAATTTCAAAAAAAAAAGATAATAAGAAATCACTAGTTGATAAATTACATATTGTCCTCTTAGAAATAGTTGTTCAAGTTACAAAATTAAAGCATACAAAGTAGATATTCAAACAGTGAGAGTGTAAACAGTTATGCATACATGAATCTCTGCATGTATTTCTATCCTTTCTGTATTAGAGGGAAAAACAAAACTTAGCAAGACAAAAAAAAAAAACCAAATTCCTATAAAAATCTGAAACCAAAATGTCGTATAAAACCACAGTTCAAGGTGATCTACAATGATTGCTGTGTTGTTTCTTATTATCTTCAATAGAATTGTCTATATTATTGGCATAAATGAATATAGTAGTATAATTGAATATAGCAGTACATAACAATATTAGTAAAAATAAAACATTGTAGACAATATAAAACTTCAAAGGCAGGTAATAATCAAAATAGAGTGGATATTCTAGTGGATCTTGTCATCTTAAGTGCAGTTGCCTATACTCTCAGACTTGATACTATCAATCATAACAGCTTTGAATAAAATATATCAATACAAAACAGTGATCTAACAAACCAGATTCAATTATGATCAGTCATGGTAAAACAGTGTAGGTTTTACAGAGCTTTAGATTAAGTTAATAGGAAATTAAGGATGATTACCATACTATATCCTGTAATTTTCAGGATTACTGCCTGTGCCCTCAAATCTAGTACAAGTAGAATGACTGGAACAGAATATAATACATCTAAGCAGAGTAGTGTGAGTAATGTGTGTTTTAAATCCTGGTACACTATTAACAATATAGTGTATCAAGGCCATCTACGTTAGACATTCTAGCCATCCTTTTCTGCCTCATTTCTGTATGCTATTTTTCTCCCTGTTTGTCTAGTTTTCTCCTTCATTCTACTGCCTGCCCCAATGAGGCCTTTCTGCCACTGTTCCTAAAATCGTGGTATTTTTTTTCTCTCTCTCTAGAATGTCCTTCAATATTCTCTGTAGAGTTGGATTGGTGGTCACAAACTCCCCCAGTTCCTCTTTGTCATGGAAGCATCTTGTTTCTCCATTAATTTCTAGTGACAGTTTTGTAGGGTACATCAATCTGGGCTGGAGGTTATTTTCTTTCAAGGCTTGGAATACTTCATTCCAAGCTCTTCTTTATCTGATGGTCTGTGTCAAGAAGTTAGCCATGATCCTGAGGGGCTTACCTTTATAGGTAATCTGTTTCTTTTCTCTGATGGCTTTTAATATTCTGTTTTTATATTGAGTTTCTGGCATCTTGATTATTATATGTCTGGGTGTAGATCTGTTTTGGTTGTAGGTGGCTGGAGTTCTGTATGCCTTACATAACCAAATGTCATTTTCTTTTTCCATGCTTGGGAAGTTTTCCTTAATTATTTCTGTGAATAGCCTTTGTAATTCACCTGTATGCATTCCTGCTTCTTCATTCACATTTCTTATTCTTAAATTATAGATAGTCTTGTCATCTTCTAGCCTTTGTATTGTTACTGTCTGTTTCCTTGTTATTTTTAAGAGGTCTTTCCTTTCATGATCACACATTGTAAACTTGTCTTCAAGTTTTGATAGTCTATCTTTAATTTCTTTTAAGGCATTTTGCCAGCTTTCAATGGAGTTTTTAATTTCCTGGTAGTCTCTGAATCTGCTTCATGTATTCTATATTTTCTTTATATTCTTTATTGAATGTTTCTCTCCTTTTTTTGTGTTCCTCCCTTCTTCTGTCTGTATCTTCCTGAGAGATGCTTCATGAGAGCATTTCTTTTATTACTCAACTCATATCTTGCTTTACTTGATTTAATATTTCAGTTTTGAGCTCGTCTACAAGGTTCTGAAGATATCTGTTAATGTCCATTGAGACCATGTCTGATGTTGCTTGTTTGCTGCCCTCAGACTCCCTTGTTTTTCCCTTTCTTGGATCAGGGCTCTCAGGGTTCTAGGTTGGGGGCCTCCTCCTGCCTCTCTCTCCTGTCATGGTCCTGTTTTCCTCCACACAGGTGTACAGTGGAGGTCCCAGCCCCCTTCCCTGTTGGCCACATTTCCTCCAAAGTACGCTGGTGAGGGACCTCCACCCTCTCGTGCCTGCTTTTGTCACTGAGGTGTAAGCAGGCTGCATATGCCTGCCCCTCCACACCGGGCCAGCCAAACTTCAGGGGCTTTCACCTGGTTAGTGCATGCTAGGCACAGGGGATCAATTTGGGATGGCTCATTGGGTCCCAGCCAGGGGCATGGCCCAGTCCAAGAAAATCTCATGAATCTGCTCTGGGGAGGGAGCACCCAAATGAACTCACTGTTGCTCCCAGTTTAGGCTCCTCCTGCCCGATGCCAACATGTTTCCCATTTGGTCATACCCTTCCCATGTGGTGTGGTGGGGTCTCATTCCCAGTACTGACCATGGATTAATGAAGGTCCCTTTGCCAGCTCTGCTCTCTGTTGGGCTCACCAACCCCCAACTTCAGCACTGCTGTGGTTCCTGTGAATGTTGGCAGGAACGAGTTTGGGCGGCTCTGCCAGCTGGCATGGATTCAGGCTGTTGCAAACTTGGCGGGGTCACTGAAAACACTGTCCTATAATTTTAAGCTGTTTCAGTTGTAGTCCCAATGTAGTTGATGAGCTTTTTTTCATTTTAATTTCTTCCTCTGTCAAGAGGATCCATCTCCCTGTGTCTGGGTCTCTCCAGGGTATTTTATTCTGGCATATGAGTTGTTTCTCCCAGGAGGCTTTGTATTTTGTTGCTCACTCATCAGCCATCTTGAAAAGTCCTGGATCTGCTTCTTATAAGGGTCCCATTATCTGGGCAGGCTTAATTAAATTTTGGCTACTGGTAACTAACTCCTTTTCTAACCTCTTGCCTCTCTGTTGAAAAGTCCAGCCCTCTAATCTCCTGTCTCATTGGTTACCAGTCCCCAACCTGGAACTACCTAGGAGACCCACGGTCATCAGCCATATCATTAGGATGCAAAAGGGCTCTTTAACTCTTGAGTTTCAGGGCTATAGGAGCTGTCCATTAAGAACCTAGAATAAAGAAAAATATTTAACAAGTGATGCTTGTTTCAGTCAAAAATTACAGAAGGTGTAAGAGCTTTGTGTCAAGAACCAGGTACAAAGACTTAATTTGTAAATTCTACCAAAAAATACGTATTACTTGAATTTGAAAACTGAAAACACCCACATAAATAGGATTAATGGATTGAAAGGCTCAACATAGCAAATATTTCAAACTTTCCAAATTGTAAACTCAACACAATTTTTGTTAAAATCCCAGGAGAAAAATTTATAGATGTGGACAAGATTTAAACTGATTTACAGAGGAAATAGACTATCTGAAATAAATTTCAAAATGATTAAAATAGAAAAATCAGTATGTCCTTTTTACTTGAGTCACATAATTAAGATCCTGAAAATGTACATTTAAAAATAAAAAAAAATAATAACCAGCAATACAGGTGACTGACAGTATGTCAAAAACAAGTATATTCATCTGGTACTCCTGAGAATTTTGTTACTGTACAATTTTTTTAAAAGGCAGTTTAGCAATACATGTGTAACTGCCTTAGAAATATTTAATGTATAGAACAAAGTCTTTCTAAGACTGACTGATGAAATTGGCAGAATTTTTGGTAAATGGATAATCTTCTTGAAGTAGCTGTCCTAATGATGAGAGCAGTGAATCATTATTGAATGCTTCCTTTTGTGCAGTCCTCTTTTACCTTCACATGCATCAACTCATTGTTTCTTAAAGGCATAACCAGGGGTTATTATTCATATTTGTAGTCTGCACCTTTGGATGTGAAAATAATTGCTGACCCTTGCACAGCTGATGAAGCTCTGGCTCTCCAGGAATACCAGTGGGAATCCGCATTGTGCTGGAGTCCTCTGCTTGAAGTCATGATCCTGTTAATCCTGAGAGCTTCGGAGAAATAACAGTAATCACCCAACTTTCTGATCCCATGATTAGTCCATAGCTGTAATTCTGGGATGTTTGATCATTTTGTGGATTGCAACGTCTAAGGGTTGCATCCATTCTTAGCTGGGTATGCCAAATCGTTTGGCTCCAGTGTTTTCATCTGTAACTTTTTATTGAAAGATTTCGGTTGAACCAAACTCCACATCTGACATTCCTGTGAGCATCATGACCTCTATTCCATTGGCTTACATTATTTTGGTGGAGAAAACAAATACAACTAAGTGTCTGCTCTGGGTACTTGTTAGAAACTTTGGATGTGATCACGAGCAAAGGAGGTCTGATCACCACCAGCCTTGTGGAACATGCAGTTCGTTCAGATCACACTGAAAAGTACCATTCAAAGTAAATTAAAAGTTACCATTCAAATACATAACTGTGGCTAAGGCAGCTTCCTCAGCAAATATGCAGACATGGTATTGGAGTGTGAGCATTTGTCCTTCCCATGAAGAGTCTGGAGCAAAGGCCTCAGGATGAACCTAGGGAACACTGTGAATTGGAGACCAGGTTAACTAAATGTGGCGAGCAAGACTGGTGCAGGAGAGCACTGTAGGATGAGCTGGAGACACAGCACTAGTGTTACACACTGGATCTTGTCTGCAGTGCAGGACAGGCCACCCATATGTGAAGAGTTTCACTGTTCCCCTTGGAATGGGGCCAACTGGGCTGTTGTGTTGAATGGTTTGGAGGGAGGCAATCATTGAGGAGAGATTATATTTAAGAGGTTGTCGGACTGGCCCAGGTGAGATATGGGTGACAAACTAATGGGGAAGACAGTCTAATGGGTAATTACAATTGTCAAGAGAGCCCCTAGAAACAAGTGTAGGAAGCTATAAGACCTTATATCAGGCTGATCTAAATTACATTGGAGATTAAGAAAACCTTTCCTGCAAAAGTGATGTTTAATCTGAGAGCTGAATAATGAGACACATCTAGGTAGGCAAAGAGAAAAAACTGTCAGGGAAAAGGATATAAGACTGAAAAAGTTAGTGGGACTTTTAAAGAGTTGAATAAAGGGCTATGTGGGAGAAAGGTTTTTTTTTTTTTTTCAAAGGAGAAAGGCAATCTACAAAATTACAAAAGCTCGTAAGAGACGCACCATGTGGTTTTATTGACATGCTAAGGCATTTGGACAGTATTCTGGGCAAAGAGCAGCTATGGCTTCGGTGGGTGGGCAGTGTGATTTTTGACTCTAGCTGTTGTGCAGGGTTGATTACAGAAAAGCAGGATGACACAGAGGAAAACCATCCAGAAAGGCACCTTAGTGGTTTGTGGGAGGGTGGCAAAGAGGACTAGATCAGCGGTGATGAAGTGTAGGTCGGAGGCCAGAACTCGGAGATGTGTATGAGGCAGAATCAGTAAGAGCTGGTGCCTGCACAGGACTGTGAGATGAGGATTGCTTTAAGAATCATGTCCCATCTATTTTTTGCCTATCTAATGGTAAAATGAAGGCTGGAAAGGCCCAGGCAGGACTGGGATGACGGTAAAGTAGAGTGAATAAAAGTTAACAGTTGAATTTGTTACCTTTTGTAGTAGCATGTGAGTAATTTAATGGACAAGCACTTGGTACCAGGAATCAAGTCCTAGCTCAGTGTGTCTGTAGGCCCTGTGCCTGCCACCTTCTTGTTGCTCCCTGAGCAATGAGTAATCTGAGATTTCTTGTTAGAATATTTATTATTATTTGTGGTTCTACCACAAATACATACAATTTTCAATAATATATTGCATTATTTTGTTAACAAAATATAAGTAGAACAAGAGTCTGTGCCCAAGGACGCATCCTTGCAGCTGTGTATAAACGCCATCTCCTTCTCACTGTGTGTGGGTGCATGTGATCACACCGAGGGAGCTTACAGTTCACTTGTGCCCTGTACAGTTGGACATGCTGTGTACAGACCTTTGCCACCTCGGAGGACTGCTTGGAATGTCTCAGGCTCTCTCTACATCTGTAGCAGTTAGGGTTCAGTGCTAACTTGTCTCGCTTTGAGATTCACATGAGCACTGTTACAGCTCATTTCCACGAGCATCTGGGTGAGTGGTGGAGGAATAGTCTACATCCTGTCTCTGGTGCCTCTCTGGTGCTGTTCTGCTCCACTTCCTGGCTGCCGTGAATTAAGTATCTTTGTTTTACTATGCTCTTCTGCCACAGTGGTCCTATCTTGGGGTTTGGTGATCATGAACTGAACACTTCTGAAATTGTGAGACAAACTAGATCTGTCATCTGTAAGTTGAAGACATCGAGCCTTGCGTCCTAACAATGGGAAAGCTGACTAATATCAGGTGCTTGACTGAAAAGGGCAATGCTGGTTCACAGGAAGCCTCCAGTGCAGGCTCCAATGGGAAGCCCTGCTCCAGGGCCTGAGCAGGGCCAGCTCTAAGAGGTGGTGTACAGCTCCATGGCTGTTGGGGGTTCTTGGTATTTTTAGATACATTAATCCATGAGAGATGTGAAATACAGTTTCATATTTTCTACTTCTTTGCTGATACAATAAATATTTCATATATATATTTCATATATTTACTGGCCATAAATTTATTCTTCCACCAATTGTTATTTGTAGTTTGGACTACTTTTCAACTGCAGTTTGAAAGGTTTGCTTTAATGTACAGGAATTCTATACAAATTCTGGAATCTGGCCACTTACATATTCTTTCTTAAATTTTATTTTTACTAGGTGTGTTTTCAATACATACTGATTGCATTCATCATGGAAAATGGGTGCATACATAACGTATCTTAAATCTTTTCATTTCCTTTTCTCTTCCCTCTCCTCCTTCTTCCATCGATTGTCCCTTTCTGTTTGTGAAAGATTTACCTCCTCATTGTAATGAGGAAGTGGTGGCTTGTCTTTTCTACTCAGATATTTTTCCTTTTCGGTAGCTAAATTCATCATTATTTGAGCCGTACTGACTAATACATCTTCCATGTTCATCTGTGGTAAAGTGTTTAGCTAAAATAGTCCAAGGTGTGTCTTTGACCTTTGAGTAACTTAATCCACCCAGATTAAGATGTAGATGTAGATTAAGATGTAGCTGTAGATGTGAAGTAGGAATCCAATCTCATGCTTTTTCTCCATATGTTTGACTGTCACCACACCTTGTGTTTAGTAGCTGCTCCTTTTCCTCATGGTATGCAATGCCATAGCTTTCCTGAAACATAATTTGAAGTTCTATAGATGTTTATTAATACATAGTTTTAAAATAGCCTTGCTAACTTGGAACCTCCAAAAGCTAGGATTTTTTTTGATTGTATTAAAAAAATTACTGATAAAACTTTGCTCTTTTATGATGCTAACTTTTCCATAGTAAAACACTTCATGTGTTTGTCTCTTTAATGTTTCTCAATTATGTTGTATAGGATGATATACATGGCCATTGTCTTCTATTATACTTCTTCTCTGGTAGCTGAATAATTTCAAATAGTAATTATCCTTTTTATTTGCTTTTATGTATAAGAGAAACAACCAAAAGATGCTGGTTAATGTTATTCTTGTGTTATCACTGAGCTATCTGATTCATTTTAATAATCTATAGTCTGTTGGCTTTGCTAAGGAAGACATCATAAAATTATCTCTGTTTTTTCAATTCCTGCCATTACTTTGCTGTCTTAAAAAGAAACTTTAAATAAAAGAACTTTAAGTAAATTTCCTTTTCAGTCAGTGCTGTGGTATGAAACTAGCCCAGGTTTCATACATGCTAGGCGAATCTCTATCACTGAGCTTTATCTTGCTCCAGAGCAAAGTCTGACAGTAGACATACTTGTGTTATCTGAGTTTTTCACTAATTATGAGCTTTTAAATATATCCTCAATATTTTAAAATATGTCTGGTTCATTAAGTTTTGAAATAAACTGAATGACCTTTATTTACTATTTTCTGTATCTCTGTGACTATTATTTATTATTTTAGAATTTTTCTCTAAATCCATTGATTTAGCAAATGAGATTAGTTTATTTTCTCACTAAGTCAATCAGGCATTTATAAAATAAACTCGGGTTTCAATAATAGTCTCTATATTGATAGACTAGGTTTTCCAAAATATTTCTTAGAATTTTTATGTACTTTTTGGGGAAAATTTTTGGTCATTTCTGTGATTTGTTAATTAGCTCTTTACTTATTTTTTTGATTGCTCTATTGATTTTGATTGCATGGCTTGTTTTAGCTTCCTATAAATTGAATTAGAATTTTTTCCATTTCCTGGAAGACTGTGTAAGCTTGAAATTTTGTGATTGATAAAATTATCTCACCAGAGTCATCTTGGTGGAAAGAATTTAAAGTATCAATTCAACATTTTTTTATCATCATACAAACATCCATGGCTTTGTTTATTTTGAGGCAATTTTAGCAAGTTATGTGATTTGGAGGAATTTCTTTATCTCATCATTGCACACATCACTGGATTATTAATTTGTGTACTTTATAATTTCATTTCTGCCCATTTGCATTTATTCAGAAGTTATTTTTATAACATCTTATGTTCAATAAAATTTTTCTGGGGTAATATTTTAGTTACTATTTCTCTGAAAATACTTTCTACTTTTTATTCTAACTGCTTTTGGCCAATACATATTTCTCTGTGTGTGTTTGAAGTTACAAATCTTAATATTTCATATGCATGTCTTTTATGCTGGCTAGTTCTGGAGGATGATTCCTAAGTGTCCAGAGTTGAGGACTACTATGTTACCTGTGTTATATCAGTTTTCTGAAAGCGTTGAGATTGACTTGGCAGCTTATGTTTGATCAGTTTTCATACAACTGGCACGTTTCCTCAGAAAAGATGTATCTGCTATGTAGCAGGAACCACATGGGTCTAATCCCACTTACAGGGCAATTTTGCTGGTTGTTTGCTTCCACTGTGATGTCATTTTTCCTTCAGTCACTATTTCACTTTTCTGTTTTCCAGTATAGCCAGTGAGAAGTCAGCTTGCAGGGTAATGTGCTCCCTTTAATGCCACTTCTTTTTCTTTTGTGGTTGTAGCGTGCTGAGGGTTGGAATGGTCTTCATGCATCCACAGAGCACAGCAGCAGGCCCGGTCTCAGTTGTAATGAGAGAGGCGGTGGGGTATTAAAGAGGCAGCTCCTAACGTGGGGTATTGGGATCACCAGGCCATCATTTACAGGAGGATTAGAGTTGTTCTCACGGGCTATCGCAGAGCAAGCCTTGCTCACATGCTTGGCCCCTTCTGCACGTGCCTGGTTCTCTCTTCTGTTCCCTGCCACTCTGTGAAGCAACCCCTCAGCAGAGCACCAGCAGATAGGGCCGCCTGATCTCAGGCTTTCAGCTCCCAAACTGTAAACTCAATAAACTTTTCTTCCTTGTAAAGTATACAGAATCAGGTAATAACACAATACACTAGTACATAGTTTTACTGTGATTTAATTCATTGTGAGGACTTTCTTTTTCATATCTCATTTAAGATATGTTGATATATGAGGATTGGTAACTTTAACCTGGAAATTACTAAGTTGTTACCTCTCTACATATACATTTTACTAATCTTTTGGCCATTTTGGAAGTATTTTATAAAAAAAATTTTACCTTCTTGTTTTTTAAATATATTAATATATATGTATCAAATATGTGTATATAAGTAACATTCCATGCTTCATTACTTGAGGATCTATTTCTGCTGTATTGTTTTCCTGCTTGTCTCCACACATTGAGGTGCATTATGCTCTTCTGCCTGTTTCATTAAAAGTGATGTATAGTTATGGTGACATTGCTTGCCCGCTGTGAGAGTGAGTTGCTCCAGAAGACCAGCATGCTTCTGCTTTGTCATGGGACCAGGATTGTAGGCAAGCTTGACTCTTTCTCCTGCCTCACCTTCCCTCTTGCCCCTTTCTGTCTATTGTTCTTTTCCTCTTTTATTATTCTTACTGTTTTCCTTCCTCTTTTCTCCAAACTGGCAGCCAGGGCTTAGGCAAGTAGATGCCTTAACCTCTTTAGCAGGGCTGTTCTTCCTAAGCATAAACTGAGAAGGTTTTGCCCAGAAGTGGAATCTCGTCCCAGTCCTGCTTGAGAAAGCAGCTTGGCTCCAGCACCAAGCTCGATTCTGATAGCAGGATTGGAGGTCCCTAGAAACACTCAGCTCACTTTGTCTTCTATGCTTTCATTTCTGCATTGCTTCTAAGGATTTCCCATGTTAGCCACTCACTTACTTCAATAATCCTACACATACATTTTGGTTGTTGCTATTGTTACCTACCACATTACTGAAAACGTGTATCCCTGCACCATCAACCGTATCACCCATGAGGGAAGATGTATTTTTTTAACTTCTTAAAAAATTACATGAGAAATATAAACAGAGTTGCTAAGATCTGGTGTTCAGATCTGGATGGAGCTCAAATCAGCTCTGAGTGAGGCATGTAAGCTCTGATGTGTGAGCTTCTGAGTACTGACTGAAGCCTCAGGATGAATGGCCTGAGGGCGGCTGCGGATGGAATAAGAAGTCTCCCGAGGACACCAAGGGAATAACCAGTGTGCAACATGGCATGGGACTTAAAACAAGAGGAGAGAAGGACTCAATCATGCTGAATGCCCCTGGAAAGTCAGAGAGAATGAGGGCTGAACACCATCCACTGGAATCGGTGGCATCAAAGTCATTAGTGACCTACCCTGGCAACACCTGGCAGATCCCTGTTCTTGTTGACTAAGCAGTGAATGTTGGGTATGTCAATGTCTCAGAGAGTAGTAAAGCACTTTTGAGGCATTGATTATGGCTGGAAGTAAGGCGGTGAGTGTAGGCTAGCATGCAACACAGTTCCTAGAGAAGTCTCTTCTAATGCACAAGTTAATTTTTAAACAGCTGATAAGAATTCAAGGTGGTGTGTGAGACACGGAATCTAGTTGACACCAGGAGATCATGAGACTTTAGGGCAGAATCAGCAGCAGAATTACCATGATATCCTAAATTAGGTGAAGCTGGACTCTTCTTCCTTATGCAGTGGGATAAGATGACAGAGGTCCACTCCAAAGCACGCCTGTGTCCTGCAGGAGGGTAAGTGAGGAGCACTGTCCTTGCTTGGTGGCTGCATCCTCTCTGTGAACTACAAGTCAAATCACTTTCTGAAGCCCAGAAAAGAGAAGACGATAACTGAGGAGTCCTAAAGTTATGTAGGAATGTCAACTGATATGCATTATACATTTCTAGCAGTATCAAGAAGTTGCTTTTAATCATTATTATATCTGAATCACTGAGCAACTGAGGTACATTCAGGGAAATGTGTACTGTTCAGTTAACCTAAGGCTCAGCATTTCCTTAAGACAATGCAATTAAGGTACAAGGCTATTGGCACTTGAGTAGCCCAAAAGAAAAAGAGAAGCTAAACTTAATGGAGCAGATGTACAGGGAGGAAGATGAGAATATGATTGAAAATCTGCAAGAACAAGCAAGATGGGTATAATATTACCAGGATTTCTAATTCTTGGAACTGTCAAGACTTTTTAAGAAGCTTGTCATGTTAGTGGGTTCCACTCCTACAGGAATGACTACACTGAGTTTGCTTCTTAATGGTGCCTACTCATGGGTGGTTAAAAGGAAAACCCCAGAAGCTGGGTCCTGTATCATCTGATGCCACCTGTCCAGAGTTCTAAGTACCAGAACACGGACATAGCACAAAAGGGACTGAATGAAGACCTTGTTCGAACAAGACCACTGCAATTGGCCAACGCAGTGCCTTTTCTTTATGTGTCTGGATGAGGAACACAGACAGAGTAAGATGTCCATTGTGGAGCTGGAGGACTGTGAGGTATCTGTGAAAGCATGTTGGCTGGAAGGTCATTTCAGCAGACACTGCAGTGTTGGGACATACTGTGCCCCGCTGGCTATGCGTGAGTCACACAGTCCCGTGCTTCAGCTCAGCTCTGGAGCTCCAAAGCCTTGTGTTCACTGGCCTGGGGACCTCAGATCTCCTTGCTAACCTTCCTCAGTGCTTATTCCCTGAGGGTCTGTGCATAACTCCATTGCTTTGTCTGAGTTGCTTCAAGGAGCCAGTTTCCTTTCATAGAGGATACAGAGGAGCTCTTCTCAAGATGTGCTCCTGGCACACAACATTTATAGATTTTACTTATTCTGAAACCGGGGGCCTGAACTGGGTGCATCTGGAATCAAAGTGTCCTCATGCAGGCTTGCACGTTCCTGTCTTCCATCTCAGCCATAGCGGCTCCAAGCTGGGAGAACTGTTCTGGCTTGAAACTATCCTGCCTCTTTCCTTTCATTGACTGCACCACACAGCCACTGTGTTAACTGGAAAGACCTCCAATATTTCTATGTCTCTTGTCTAAAAACAATACCTTCAGAGAACTATTTGAATTTTCTTTAATATTCAAAAATTGTCAACTTATTAACTCTCTGACTGCAAACAACAAGGATGTTAGGTAGCATGAGGGTGAGGGCCTTAGATAATTGGCTGTCATCTCAGAGTTGCCTCACAACATATTGCCCTCATGTTGATGTCATTCACAAAATCACTCAAAGCTGTGTCTGATGACCACCAGCTGTATATGTGAATCTGGCTAGAAAAATAATTCATTTCTGTGCATGAGCAATTAGATCCTATGGCACCTCAACATTTATCTGTAAAGATCTGTTGCACTAACATTTGGAACCAAGAAATGACACCATAGTATATAATAGAGCCACGCAACTCCAGAAACACCCTAGCCCAGGACAAAGAGAGCTTTTAGTTTGGCATCGCTTGCTTGGTAGATCAGTGTAGGATGCTTGACTTTATAGTTTTTTCCAAGGCAAGACTTTCTAGGTCTCTGAAGAGATGAGCATTATCTAATAAAAAAGCCAAACAGAGTCCAGACAATCAGACATGGTCAGTCCTCAGAAATGCTGATTCATACATGGCAGTGCCAACCTCCACCTGCAAAACTGGGCAGGCTGGGGGAGAGGGCCTCTGCAGGGTGTGATGGTCAAGGCTGCTTTGATCAGGGCTGGGAATTGTGCACTTTATCTGGCTCTCACTGGGAGGGCGTGAGCTTCTAGATCAAGGTCAAGCAGGAAGTCAAGCAGAAGCGGGGCTGGCTTTGCTTGTGCTGCCTTTCAATCTCCCTGGCCGTGGATAGAGATCTTCAGCTCTTAGCCCCACTGGTCTCTTCACTGCACAATCAACTGACAAGCACAAGTAATTTCCTGCTACGATCCCTTCAGTGATATCCTGAAAAGAGAAGAAAATAAGAAGGGGAAAAAACAGCAGCAAACAAAAATATCCCTGAAGTGCACTGCCTGGAAAGAGAGGAGGCATTTTAGCTAACATATGTTCAGCGCTTTTAGCTACCATTCCTTTCAACTGAGAAATTATTTATTTATTCTCTCCAATTCTCTGAAGCATTCTCGTCCCCTAAATTGCACATGTGTGACCTATTATCTATTCTCAGCTTTACTTTTATTGTGTAGAGCAAAAAAAAAAAGAGAGAGAGAGAGAGAGAATGCATATTTCCCTCTTTTTTCAAGTCAGAAATCTCCAGCCATTTGATATTGTCTGATGAATTAATGAACAAAGCTAATAAATTAGTAACTAGAGCCCTGTGATTTCCACATGCCTTCTTCTCTTCCCATTAGGTGAGTTGCGCTGAGCTAGGGTTCTGAGCACATGCTATGACACAGTGATCAGGGTCGTGTTTCTATTTTTCTCCTTTTACTAGCCAGGCAAGTAGTAAGGATCCAGTATCCTTACTATTAAATAAACTGTGGGTTTATTTAGAAAGGGTAAAGAGCACAACAGGAGTGTATTTTGCATCTGATTTTCCCCAGACTGAGATTAGTTGGTAAACACTGTATTTAAAATAATCCCCATCCAAAGGTGTTATCCACAGTTCACCCAAGTGTTTCACTAGGACCAGCAGCATCTTCAAGCACCTTCAGTAACACAGAAGTGCGTATGCTCTTATCTTTGACTTTGCATAATGAGACTAAGGCTTGGAGAATGGAGAAATTACTCAGGACCACACCGATTTACCTGCTGCAGATCTGTATTCCATGCCTTATTTCATGGCATTCAACAGCTCCTACCTGTCTAGGGTCCTTGAAAAGTCAGTTGCTAATTTGCAGCAGTGGTTATTTTAAGTCCAGTTCCAGGAAAACAGGAGACCCTTGGTGACCTTACTCCCAGAAACCACGACCAATGAGGAATGAAGGAATAGGTCTCTATGGAGAGTTCTATGCCCTAAATATGGAAGGAAGGTTGATGCCTGTAACTTGAACCTCTTCCTTAATTCAGTAAAAAATCACCTTCTGAAAACTGTGTGTATTTTCTGTTTTCCTTATTTGTTCTAAGATATCCATGTATGTAGCTTTACGCCTCTATGAACAATTTTTGTACACATAAGAAACCCAAACTATAGCAACAGCAACTACATATCCTACAGCTAACTAGGGTGTTCTAGGCATAAGTTCTGGTAACATGAAGCCTCCTTAGACTGAAAGTCTAAGAAGAAAACCATTAAAGACATCCAAAGAGATGAATTCCTCAAGACTGGATGAGCAAGTCTGAAGTGTCCCAGAGTGTAACAAGAATTTTAAAAATTAGGATAATTATGGGAGTGATACAGGTAGTAAAACTGTGGTAAAGAAGTTGGCAACTTCCAGAATATAGAAGGAAAAAAAATTGTACAAAATCAAAGAATGTTCTGGCTGAGGTAATTTGAAGGATTAAAGCCATTTTGCTAACATAGTAATGACATTTTATTTTTATAGAGCACAAGCTCTCATGCATGTGCTTTTCAACCACACTGTAAACACCACAGGATGGGTGGTAATAGGATGTGAATATAATCAAAGTGTCTTATATTTACGTATGAAAATGCAAACACGAACTGCAGTGTTTTATAAAGTTAATTTGAACTGATAAATATATAGGAAAGACATAAACAATCATAGTGCTGTGTAAGAATATTGCATCTCAAAGAATCAGATCTTTATTGTCTATCAGTTGGTGGTTTTTTTTTTCCTGCTTTGTATCTCATTCCACAACATACAGAAACACCCTGTGTGAATCAGTCTAGAGTATACTATAGGACATATTTTGTATGATGGGTTGCTTTAAGAAAAAACTGGAATATAATTATAAAAACTAAGAGCCAGTGCCAAATTCTATTCTGTTTTTTTTTTTCTGGTGGTGCTGGGAGCAAACCTAAGATCTTGGTTGCGCTAGGTGGGTGCTCTACCTGTGAGT
The DNA here is from genome assembly GCA_004027455.1 of Hydrochoerus hydrochaeris. Classification (NCBI taxonomy): domain Eukaryota; kingdom Metazoa; phylum Chordata; class Mammalia; order Rodentia; family Hydrochaeridae; genus Hydrochoerus; species Hydrochoerus hydrochaeris. The sequence continues at coordinate 295,244 of PVLA01000100.1, forward strand.
TGTGTCTGCAGCTCCCCAAATTCTGAACGGCAAAAAAATCTAGAAACTTAAGCTTGCTTTCCCACAGAGCCTACTGAGCAGTTCTTTGAATTAGAACATTGACTTCAGTTAAATCAATTAATTCACAGAAATTAGGAAGTGGGTGTTTCCGCAGAAAGCAATTTAAGTTGTCCCAGCAGCCTTTTCTGCACAGACAAAGACGTTAAAGCCCCATTTGATTAATAAAGAATCCAGGCCAGGTGACCCAAAGGTGGAATTGAACCAGAGCGCGAGGCAGCCAGTTCAGAGCACAGTTTTACTGTGGTCTACAAGTAGATTTGAAAAGTGACCTGATACATGTTATGTTGCTTGCTTCCTCCACTGGCTTCTGTGGTCATTAATGTGGACACAGAGGTAGATATCCCTTGGAGTTTTGCTCAGGGCAGACACTCGACTGCTGATTGCAGAGTAGATTTCAGTGTCCAGATGGACTGAAAAGGAGGACATTCTGTGGCATATCCCTGAACACAAAGTTGGAAATGGTTAAGCAGTGATTGTTTGGTTTTGTTTGTTTTTTTTTAATGGGTTGACACTGGTCTCTGGACTTTGTCTCCTATTTTTGCCCTCATAAACTAATCAGCAGTCTCCCCTTGTTTCCACCTGAGCTGGAATCCTGACTGGCAGTTCTTAAACAATTTGAAAAGTTCTTTTATTGAGACCATGTTGGGGGATTGAGAATATGAATAAAGAAATTGCACAGCAGTGAAGATGGGGTTGCCGCCATTCCTCAGGAGGGCAGGGTGGTATTTGTGTCAATGGTTCCTGATTAGAAGGCTCATTGTTGCACATTTATTAACTCAGATGAAATCAATATCGCCACCTAGACCTGGGGTTTCTTGGACATTGTTCCCTAAAGCACTATTGTGTGTATATCAGGGCAAAGTGAAGCATCTTCTGATGTAACATTCATCCATGATGGATCAAATTACCTTTTATTTTTAAAAAATCAAAATTTTCCTTTTGGACATTTACTGAATGACAGGCTTGACCTTTCCTGGTTTGTTTTCTAGCTCATTGTACTCAGGACCCTGCTGGTAATGGAAAGTGTTTTTCTTTTTTGCTCTCCCAACCTAACCTGACCTCTCTGCGATGACACTGAGACAATGCAGGCACAGAAGGGCTCTTCATGTAATCTGGAATTCACACTCAGCCCGAGTGGCATGTGTGAGTGTGTCACTGGACAGGCATGGATCTTCTTATTGCACCCAAACCTTTTCATTCACATTAAAATTACAGCTGTGCAACACAACACTTCATCATCAAATCTTTAATAATTCAACCACATTACACTTTCAACTTTTAGAGTTAAATAGGATACCCTTTATACATTCTATTTATTATTGGCTTTTTACTTTATGACTCCCTATTTTGTTGTATTTTCACTCTAGGTTTTAGACAGGATCACAAAGAACAATGGCAATTCTTTTGTGTATTTATCATTGCAATTATCATACATTTATTTTTCCTGAGACAATTCAAATTTTAGTTTCACACATCCTCTTCCTCTTCCCATACACAGGAATATGTTTTTTTCAGGTGTCATTGGGATGGAAATTTGTTAGAGTTGTTTTTCCAGAGAACACTTTTTGGCTTATTAGAGAAAGACTCTTATGAAAAGCTTTTGACTGAACAAAACCGAGGGCCTTATCACTGTGCATACAAATTGGGGATGGTATGCAATGATGCATATTTTCAATCTTGGGTAAGCTTTGATCACCACAGTATGTCCTTCCTTTCAGCTATGTGATGTGTGACAGGATCCTATGTAAATTTGTTGACATTGTAAATGGTAAATGCCAACAAATTCCAAACAAAGTCAGCTAAGTAAGCTAGTGTAAGAAATGCAGTGTCTAAGAGACAAAAGGCAGTTTTACTTGTGTTGTAGATATTGGTACATAAGTGACTCACAAATCTGCATCTGTACTTAAGTATTTAGTGCCTAAGTGATAGCAATCAGAATGCAAGATGCCATTTCACTGATTTATCATAGCATCTTGGACCTGCAGAACATATTTAAGTCCATTGAATCCAACTTCTAATTTAACAGATGAAGACAAAGACTTGCATGGGAATATCGTTTAGTGTAGTCTCCAGCTAGGTGGAAGTAGAAGGGGGCCATATCTTCAAAGATTCCCCATCATAGTTTTGGTTTGGAAATATAAAATAAACAGCATAGTAAAACAAATTAAAAACATCACTTGTAATACTGACAATTGTTTTAACATATGGCTAATATGATTTGGTTAGAAAAGATTTGCTGAATCTACTCAAACATGTGTAAGTGAATCAGGGACATATTTGGGGACTTGCTATGTCAGAGTCTTAAGAAGCAGTAATATGAGTAGATTAAATCTCCTAGAAATATCAACAGAATGCAATTTTTAAAAAAGTCATGCCCAAAGTAGCATTTCCTTACCAGTCAGAAAACTTGATAAAATAATTTGATATTTTCATTGTCATATAAATTTGATGGGGTCATGCTTTGTAAGTACATAAAATCAAAGTTTGTTATAATTTTACTGTGAGCCCTGAAGGGTGAGCCCATGCACATCTGATTTTCTTTCCAGGCTTGCTGTACCCTCCTGGCCACAGTGTGGGCAGCAAACTCTAGCTTTTCTGAGGACAGCTATGCATGGAAAGATACAAGCAAGAAACACCACCTCACAGGTTCTTGGTCTCAGCTGAGCTACCTTGACCACAGCTACAGAAAGCAAACTAGAAGGTCCCAGGGAGCCTGCCCGGTCTGCCTGTGCAGTCATATATATATGTGCTGTATTCCTAATCCTATTTTCAGGGTTAAAATGCCAGGTATTACAAACAGATAATTTTTATCTTCAAACTTTTAAAAATAAAAATGGAAAATGTATTTCTTTCATATAGAAAACTGGGAAGGAAAAACTTCATACATTGGCAAAGTTTGTTTTTCCCCACATCAAAAGCATTAATCACTGGAGATATAATTCAATGGCACAGCACCTGCCTGGCAAGCTTGAGGTCATGAGTTTGATTCCCAGTACTGAAACCAAACCAAGCCAAACCAAACCAAACCACCATTAATCACCGCTTATTGAGCACCTATATAAGTCCATTCACACAGAGAATCATTGTATATTTTTATCATTATATTTTGCATCATCAATAATTGAATTATAGTCACATAATATAATATCCATCTGAACCAATCAATAGCTTCATTATATATTATATTTTAGTTGGTTTGTGCAATAAAAATCATTTCATAATTTTGTTGTCTCACTCTGCTTCTGTGATTCTTTAAATTCTTTAAATTTCCAATCTCATAAGATTTTTGTCAAGATTTCATAATTGTATTCAGAATTTTGTATGATCACAGTGTCTCAATTGCTCTTGTCATTAAGATTCTTTTATTGAAATATGTGTTCAATGTCCTTTATTTTTATAAACAATAAACATTTCTTCAAATATGGTAGTTTTGCCATCTTTAGATAGTATTCTCCTTCATACAGTGAGTAGGGAAAATGATCAGAGCTCTGTGACTGTTGTGCAGTACTGCTCTTGTCACACCCTGGTGTGTGAAAAGAATAGCGCAAGTGAAATCTGTTCATCTTCCTGTGCTAACTCCTTGTCAACACGTCACACAGTTTCTGAGTGAGTTGGGTTGTGCCAGTTATAATGCCAACCAACAAGTGAATGTATTTATGGTTTACATGATGCTAAATAAAATAAAAACTTGTGCAGGTAGAAGACCAAGTATCACATTCAAAATTCATTTGTTTAATAAATACTTACTAAGCACGGCGTAGCCCTGAGCACCAAGAGCATTGGCCATCTGTCTCATGAGGCTGTAACAGAATACACAATATGGGATACTTTATAAAGGATACAAAATTCATTCATTTCATGACTTGGGAAACCAAAAGTCTAAGATTGAGCAGCCCATCTGTTCAAGGCTTTGCAGACACGGACAATACGGTGGTTGATATCATGGTGGTAGTGCATTCATCGAAGAGATGTCACTTGGTAATTCAGGAAGCAAGAGGGTGGGTTGGGGCTGGGCTTGCTTTTTTTTTTTTTTTTTTATAATATCCCATGCTTAGAGGAATTAATTCCAATGCGGTTCAACCGATTTGTACTGACCCCTTTAAAGGCTGTGTTCATGACACAGTCATGTCCACTATCCCTTACCTCATCTAGCTCCTTCTTCCTCCACACTGTCACTGTCACACGAGGGATCAGCCTGCTGGCATGTATTTTGGTGGCACAATGCATGCTGCCTCTAGCAGCCATTTTGGATACTGCCAGATTCCTGCTTTCATAGAACTTGCACTTTGGTAATTTTATTGGGAGGAATTTACTCTTAGAGTTAATATGTCTCAGAGTGGTGCTATATTTGAATAGGAGTCCTGGAATTAATTTCACTACTAATATTCTTCAAATTAATACAATTTTTTTCAACTGCCTTTGTCATTTCTTCAAAAACCCACAAAGAGAGTGGCAGGTTTAATAAGAATAGTTTCTGTTAATATACCTTAAGGGTTTTGTTTAGCTATTTTGCTGAGCCTGATATTCCCTGTTTGCTAATTTACTTTATAGTTTTTTTCACAATAATTATGCATTTTATTTATTTTTTTTATTTTAAAGAAAAAGAAGCAATAGAAACAGAGCTACAGAATTTCAAGAATAATAGGAATTTGACAATAGTTATCATATTGCATATTTTTATTGTTAAAGTTGTTGCATAGATTACAAGATATAGGCAAGCATAATTGATCAAACAGTAGAAGCACAAGCCATTTTTTTCAATGAACTAAACCAGTAATATAATTATCTTAGCTATCTTTTGCATGTGCATATATATATATTTTTCCTTTTCCCTTCCTTCTTTTAACTTTTTATCCTTCACAGTTGTTCTTTACTTTTGAGCTGTTTCTTTTCCTTTCACAGTATCTACTGTAGATTTTGGATTTTATTTACTTTTTCAGTTTCTTACACTATGGAGGCAATACAATATTTACACACATGGGTATAGTTTATTTCACTTATGAGTATGAACTCTAATTATATCTATTTATCTACAAAACCCTAGAGTTTGTCTTTTTTATAACTGTGTAGTACTCCATTATACAAAAATGCCACATCTTTTTAATGCATTCCTTAGTCGATAGGCATTTGGGTTGTTTCCAAGACTCAGCTATTACAAATTGTGCTACTGTAAATATGGGTGCATATATAACAGTGTGGTATAATGTTTTTAATTGATCTAGGAAAATACCCAGAAGGGGACTGGGTTGAATGAGACCATCAGTCCTAGCTTTTTTGAGCAATCTCCATGTGGATTTCCACAGTGATTGTGCCATTCTACACTTCTACTGACAGTGGGGAAGGCTTTCTTTTCCTCACACTACCACCAGCATTTGTTATTAGCTGATTTCTTGGTAACAGCCATTCTTTCTGGGGTGAGGTAGAATCTCAGTTTTGTTTTAATTTTCATTTCTTGAATGATCAATGACTTTAAACATTATTTCATGTATTTACTCGCCATCTGTATTTCTTCATCTGAGAAATGTATATTTATCTCCAATGCCCATTTTTGGATTGGGTCTTTTAATTGGTGGTGGTGGGGTCTGAGTTTCAATTGCATATTTCAGAACTGACCTTACAAAGTTGAATTATAGATAATATGTTTAGGAATGCAGTAACAAATACTTATTTTTATTTAAATTGAAATATTAACGAGTAAGTGTACAAACTGGTAAACATTTAGAAATACATGCCTTCTTCACTTAGTCTAGAATCTATAGTTTCCTTCAACGATTGTTTATACCTTTCATCATTATCTGTGAATTAAGTACTTGAAGTGTAACCTTGATTTTATTGCAAGTCTATGCACTTGTTTAAGTAATATGTATATAACTAAATTATATATAGTAATTTACATATAATTTTAATACATATATTATGTTTCTTAATTTTTTCCTATATTTAGAAAGCTATTATTCTGTTCTCTATAAGAGTCCTCTGGAAATTTTAGACTATATATCTCTTGGAAACCTACTCACTGAGGCAGGGCTAAACATCCGGATTCTAGGTCAGAGAGAGGTGAGTGATGGGCTCTCACAGCCTGGGGTGAGGGGAGCACGATGGGCTTTGCACAGCTCTCTGGACCCGCCTGTCTTAGGCGAAAAGCCACGTATTCGGACTGTCTGTCTTACTCATTAATCCACCTTTTCCCTTCATCTCTTGACATCATTTAGTATCATTTAAAATGATTCAAGCCATCATATGTTACCCAGGGCTATTTTGGAGAAAGATTATGTTCAGAGTGACAGTTTCACAGCTCATTGCAGGAGACAGACTGTCATCTCTACCCACACGCCCTGATGACAGCTCATGCTCCAACCCTTGAGAAGCTGCAGTAAAGAAAGTTTCAGATCCACCCTAGGGTGCCAAAGGCAGGGGAGTATTTGTCTTTAATCATGTACGGTTTTAGGAGAAATGTTAGGTGCATTTTTAAAAAAAATTTAAATTATATATCTGAGCAAGAAGGAGCTGAGCTTAAAGCTAAGCAATCATTAACAAAGTGGTAGGAATCAATAGGTTCAGAGGAGGGTACGCTTCGGTCTATAAATGAGATACATGCTTCTCCACAGTAGGCTTCAATTAGAAACACAGCCTTCCAGGAGAAGAAGCTAGGAAGATCGAGGAAACCGAATGGATTTCAATTTCCAGACTGGCTGGGTTTCACTGTCTTTCTCCTCTGCACACATGCTAGAATGCTTTAGGAATATGTGCTTCTCTGGGGGGAGTAAAAGCCCATTTCCCCACTCTGGAGGAAGCCCCGTTTTTACTGTTGTGTTTTGGAAAGGTAGGCGTGCAGCAGCTCACGAAGGACTGCCTGGGTATTGCAAGGGCAGGGCCAGCCGCAGCGTTGAGAGCAACATCCAAAGCCTGGGTGTGTCTGGTAGCACGGGGAACGCGGGTGGGGGAGTTACTAGTGCTTTGGAGGGTGTAAGTCTTGGATTTGGATCCAGTGGTTACTGAAAACTGTAACTGCAAAAGATAATCCTAACTTTAACCCTAAAATGTCTTTATAATACTTAATATAACCCTCATCCATATACTGGAGATGATTGCTTAAAATGTTACATCTGATTTAACTGGGCACCTAATAGACAAAGTTTCCAGTGGCTTTTTCTCTTATAACTGTGCAAGGATAATATAGTATCAACGGTTATATGTAAGT
>PVLA01000100.1:307504-341869 GCA_004027455.1 Hydrochoerus hydrochaeris
TATCACATTCAAAAAACAGAATAATTAAACGCTACTGTGTAATGATTTTTCATGTGAAATCGGCTGTCATCTTTATAATAATCTGTAGTATTTTATTGCATGGAACGTATTTATTTTCCAACTTTGAATACTAAGTTTTTTTCAAAAAATTCACAAGAGCCACTTCCTCTTGAGGACTTTTCATTTTATTAAATCATTTCTTTAGGAAAAAAAATATCCAGAAGTTGGAGCAATGTAATAGATGCTAGGAGTAAATTTGCTGGCACATAGCAAAGAATATCAGCTTTGGATTTAGAGGGTCCTGCAGTCTCCACTCACTGGCTGTAGACACTGAATAATCTACTCAACCAATTTAAACCTCAATCCCCTCATCCATGCACACAGAATATTAGCACTGACCTCACAAGCTTGTGAAAATCAAATGAGATGACGCATGCAGCTAATGCACAAAGGCCCTTTACATAGATATTACACAGAAACTGTAGCTGTTGTAGGTGACAGAACTTACTCTCTACACCCTATATGCTGTTGCCAGCCCTGACTGTAAGGTATCCCATTGGTTCATCAGCTGAAAGAACTAGATGGGAAGTATATTTCAGTGACCTGATTACTGCTGTGTCTGCCTGCTCCTACAGCTTGGTGACCCCAACCTGATGGACTAAAGAATTGTATTCATTCACACAATGATTTAGAAACCTGCAAGGTACTCACTTGGGAACATACATTTTTCACCAAATAGATAAATTCTGACATCTCTGTACCTTCAGCTGGTATCTCCAATAACCTGCTCTCTTCTCAGGATGCTTCTCAGATTATTTTAACTGTATCAAAACACCAGGACTAACACTCACATCAAAATCTCACCTCTTCTGGGATTTCAGCACTGTACAATGTGCTTCCCATGTTTTGTAGCCTCTTCCCATTTCACAGGAGAAAGTATTCAAACTTTGAAGCTAAAATAACTGTCCCTGGTCACTAAGACAGATATGGCACATTTAAATCCTCTCATGACAAGATTTGAGGAGACAAATAGATTGTATCACTTTTGAGCTCATCATTTTATAGAATTTTAGCTCACTTATTAACATAAGATAAAGCTGTTATATGTGCACAGGACTGTTGAATGCTCCTCTGCGGAGCACTTTGGAATGGCAAAAGGCCAATTACAATGGGAGAAAGCTATTGGGAAGCAATTTTGTAGGATGCAGGGCTTGCATAACAATCAGTGAGAAAGCTCCCAGCCAGTAGCTGCAGAAACTGAATAGACGGTGAGTGAGTGCAGGTAAGCAGTCCATCTCACATGCTTCCCCTGCCCGAGGGAGACATGGGTGCCCACTGCACCTCACCACTGCTGCTCAGTACCCACCAGGGGTTTGCACGCCCTGCCTGCTGAGGTCAGGGTGACTACAGTAACCAAGCCCAGAGCTCCCCCTGCCCACCAGGCTCCTATCTATCTGCCTTCTTCAAGCTCTGTTTCCACTGCAGACTTGTCTTTAAATAAGCTGCTTCAGAGTCTCTCTGCTTAGTGTAACTCGTACCTGGGGCAGCTAAAAAGCTTAGCCTCACAAAGCTCTGCTGCTGAACTGCAATTTGCCTGGGAACCTCTCTGTCACAAACTTGTCAGTAAGCAGGGAGCACACACAGGCCAGTGTTGACGCTTCTTTTGACTTGGATGGACTTAGGAAATTCTACATTCATTCCTGCACATATCTTCATTCCCATCTCATGGAGGAAAGTAGGGACAATAATTGTATTTGGAGACATCTTGCCTGCAACATCAGTCAAAAGGTATGAGCTACATTTCCTTCACATTCACATTGTGACCCTGCAGAAAAGCTCTGAAGAATCCTCAGAGCAATGTCTTCCATCCCCAAACACGGTGACTGTCTTCACCTTCTGCAGAGGCAGACCCTGGAAGGACACCTTTTACACAGATCCCTACACCAAGAATTGAAACCTAGGGTTTTAAGCAACTGGTTTGACTGAGGAAATCTATCAACACTGCATGCAATTTCCTAACTATCATGGTTTGGAAATGCTCCATTGTATTCGTTCCTTTATTTGCTTACTTATGAATTTATTTTTCACTATTTTACTCCGTGGATTCTGTTTCTTTGTTGTAGTTTATTAATCCCTCCATCTTTTCTTTTAATCATGGTGCTTACATGCTGACAAAGCACTTGCTTTCTTGCCTAATTTTATAAACTATTCAGCCGTGCCCTTATTCACTGTTTTCTTTTAATTATGTATTCTTGTTAACCTCCATATGCATTCAAAGTTACAGATTGCCATTGACACAGTATTAATTAAAGCATATAATTTATGACATTGGAGCTTGAAATTAATAAGTGACAATACAATTACATGGTTTGCCTAATTGTCCTTCAGTAATATAAAGATTGACATTTGAAGCAGCATTAGAAGCTAAAAGCACCTCATAAACTCACAATAGCTTTGAAAGTAATCACAAGAGAATCTAACGAAACCATCCCATTTGAAGGGACGGAATACTGGGCAGTTAAGTGGAAGGGCAATTATCCTTTCTCTTTTTATTAACAATTCAAATCTATGGCGTAAAAGTTTTCTTTAATATCTGAAAATAGCTTTTATTATATTTAATTTGTGTTGCACAAAACTGAATAAATTGTAGACAAAGTGCCTTGTCCTTTGGGAGTCTCCAGTTTCATCCTTGTCACTGTTTCTGTCATTGTTTTAATCTCCTTGCCTGCCCACCTGCCTCATCGTTTGCCTTTGGGGGTGGTGGTAGTGCCGAGTGTATTTTCCTTGCGACTGAGTGTTTTCAGGCCTGGCATTCTGACACAGAGCTAGCATCCATTTGATGCGTAGCCTTTCTTTCTGCAGTGTAGTCCACCGCCACACCCACCAAAACAGGGCATGACTTGTATTCATACTGTGTTTCAAGCAACATCTCAGTCAGGAGTAGCTTTCTCCCCAGCTCAGGGGATCTTCTGGGAGACAACATACACCTTAACACCACATTGTCTCAGATCTGGCGGGGGGTGCGTCTTCCAGCTAAGCCACCAAGGACAGACCTGGGCCCACAGAAGAGCCAGGGTTAAACACTGAGCTCGTAATTTAAGAAGTACAAGTGTTTGTCCAGGTTTGAATTTAGAAATAAATAAGACACTTCAGTTTTTCCTTAGAAAAGCAGATTGTACAGTAGAGGGATTTATTCACAATGTTGTCAAGTTAACAAGTTACAAACTCTTTAGGCTAATATTTGTCTTACAAAGAGTAGCATATGTACCAAAAATGCATGTATGTGTAGTAGGTGTGCACGTTTCTATGTGTGTCTGTGTGTCTGTGTTTGTGTGTGATATATTCGCATCTGCCTTTTAAAACCTAGAAAGCATACTATATTGTCGAGTAGCGCTAATTACAGCAAATATTTCCTTTACTATCTTAGAAATTTTTCTTAAATGTTTTCAAATAAAACATAATACAGAAGTAGGAAATATAGCCATGAGTTTGCCTAAAATCCAATCCTAATTCTGTTGATTTCATGAGATCTTAGAATCAATTATCTAATGAAAGACTTGACTCCAGCTCAGTTTATAAAACTTTATTATGTTTTCTGTCAAAGGTTTTTGTGTAAATTTTTTATTGAAGTTAATCTACTATCTTTCAACAAATACTTCTATAGTAAAGGTAAACACAAAATAAAAATAAATGTGATTGTTTTATCCCTGAATATTTTGTTAAGCAAAATGAAAGCAAAACATGACCAAAAACTACTGTTCGAATTTGGGTCTTATATATCCCCAAAGGCCGTGGGTTGAAAGCTTGTCCTCACCGGGTGATGCCATTGGGAGATCACAGGAACTTCGGAGGGCAGAGCTGACTTGGAGGAAGTGGATCGCGGAGGGAGGGGAGACCTCCCCACCTTCTTTACTGGCTGCCGTCAGGGGGCGCTCCTCTCCTTCACGTGCTCCTCACAGTGACAACCTGCCTCACTCTAAGAATAAATGCAATGGAGAGAAGACCGTGGGATGAAAGCTATGAAATAACCAAAATAAGCCCTTCTCCTTTTAAGTTGTTTTACTCAAGTATTTTGTCACAGCAATGAAAAGCTGACCACCAACTCATGCCCACAAATACAAAAGAGTAGCCCGCTGAGACAGAAATAAAGTGAACAAATCTCAGAAACACTTGTAGGAGTAAAAAACTCTTACTTGCAAGGAAATACAGTGACAGAGTTTCTGTTTAATGAAATTCAAAACAGGCAAAGCTAATCTATGACAGAAAAATCAGAACAGTGTTTTCCTCTGCATATGCAGAATGAAATGTCAGCTAAGAGCGCCCTGGGGAGATGAGGAATGAAGGTCATGTCCTTACCCTTCAGTCTGAGTGACCTGGGTATGTGGTTGACCAAACTCAGGGCACACACCCTGAAGGTTTGTGAATTGGCCTATGTAAATATAGGCTCAAAAGCAAAAGCACAGGCAGCTGCTGAAATTTAGTTAGTGGTACACACAATGTAATATTTATGGAGAGGTGAATCAATTCCCCGCATGGACAGGCTGTGAAATGCTTCAAATATGAGGCCGTGGGTACGTGATAAACAAGCACAGGAAAACACGAGCCACGTGACACACGTGGTGAGCGGAGGTACAGCGATGTACATTTTTTCACTTCCTCTATATTATTTTAAAAAATTACATCAAATTATTTCAATTAACATAATGAAGGTCTGGAAAATCATCTCTAATGTGGTATATGGAATCCTAAGCACGAGTCAGTTTTATTTCAAATGTGTGAGCAGTGTAGCAGTTGTCCCTGTGGAACTTTTAGATTTCCCATTACAGTTAAAAAAATAATCGTTGGAAGGAAGGAGTTATGTGTTTTATGGATACTTTACAGAAAAAATAATTATTCAGTTTTTTCAAAATAATATTTATTAATATACTAATACAATTCAAAGAGGAATTTTGAATTATTTTGACCAAATATAAACCAACTGTAAATCTGAGTTTCTTTTTCTTTCTGTAGCCTATGGGATTTAAGTCACTCTTGGTTTTAGATACCTGTGGTCTCAGCATATACACAAGTGGCTCAGACCTTGCACACCAAGGGAGAGAGACTATGACACTTCTCTGATATTTAACCTGTGCAGTTCTGTCCTCCGTGTTCCTAAATCACTGTAGTGCATTAGTTAAAATTAGATTCTCTTCCTCTGAATCTCACCTTCAGTTTTCTAACCCTCGGCCCATCCTCCACAGCATGTGTGGACGCACAGGCCCACCCCAGGGAAGGTTGAGCCAGCGGGAGGGTTCCTCCTCCCTCCACCAGGGCAGGGGCTACCCGCAGGGTGGACTTAGGTGCCTCTGGCAGCTGGGGGAGAGCTGATTTCCTAGTGGTTTGAATGTAGAAAAGAGCAAGGTCTACATATCTTTTGATCAGAATATTGTAAAATACCATGATCAGCAGCCTTATTTCCCCATAATTGTAAAAATTAGACTGTGCTTGATGAGGCATGGGACAACTTAAAGCTCTAGCGGACAAGGATGCTCGGCTTCAACTGCTGACAAAATACCAATGTCAGAGTTAAACGTATGTGTGTGTGTGTGTGTGTGTGTGTGTGTGTGTGTGTGTGTTGAATGTATGAATGGCTATGTCTGCATTTGAGAATGTGTTCCCTCCCTCTTGTGTTCCTTTTTTTCTTCATTGTCCACTAAATCATTAAGGAAATTCATGCTTTCTAATCTATAATAGTGTACTTTCTTGGCAGATTCAATATTTTCTTCCTTTTCCTTCTATCTCTCAAATTCAAATTAATCACATTTAGCAAATTAAGTTAAAAGTCGTTGAAAAGAAAACCAACCACAGATAAAGTTGACTTTGGACTTTTGATTTTCATTCCTGAATATTCAGCTTTTTTATTTAAGCTAAATAGCTACAATGAATGGTTTTCTCAGGTGATTCTTTACTTCACAAACTTAGTGAAATAGGCATTATTATTTTATTAGTTTATTATTTAAGAAGTGTACTTTACGTTCTATTCTGTGTCTGATTTCTTTTCCTTAGTTTTATGTTTGTAAGACTCATTTTGGTTGCAGACCAGTAATTTGTTCCATTTTATCAAGGAAACAATTTATTTTAACAAAACTTAACCAAACTATAAAGTTTAGTTTTCTATCTGTGAATATATCTCCAAGGAAATTACGATAGTATGTCTATGCATGGTTTCTTCCTGTTTATTTTGCTTGAGGTACATAGAAATATTTCCACCTGATTTGATATTCTTGGTCACAGTGATGAAATTAGTAGCCGTTATCTCTGTAACTATCACTTCAATCTTGCTCTTTTCTTTCGAGACTCCAAGGGCATGCTTATTAAATCTTTTGGCAGTGATCTAGAATGGGATATTTTCCCCTGCAATTTCTGTCTTTCTTATCTTTGTGCTTTGTTTGTGTAGATTCTGTATTTGTAAAGAGATACAAACTCAAACAGAAGAGCAGCCTTCTCATGTAACGTAATTATGCATTCAGAAGACATTTTGTTACTTCCTACCTTATTGATGTGGCATATCAGCCTAATGGTTCACACAACCCATGCAACGTCAAAATAGTCTTATTTCTCTTTCCCATTCTTTCTTCTTCCTTATTCTTCTTTTCATTTGATTTTTAATTGATAAAAACAAAAGGTCACTTTCATATTGTCTGATTCAATGTTTTCAGTACAGTCATGAGGTTGTACCACCATCCACTATTTAATTGCAAAACAAGTTCATGTCCCTAAAAGGAAATTCCAGAATCATTAGCACTAGCACCTCCCACCTCCCACCATTTTGCCTATTACCAGCACCTGACAGCTACTAACCTGTTTTCTGTTTTTTATTAACTTGCCTTTTCTGGATGAAATCATACACTATGTGAGTTTTTGTGTCTTTTCTTTCACAGGGTATAAAATATTTAGATACATCTATGTTATAGTCTGTATTGTGTCTCACTCGCTGAATGGCTAAATAGTGTTCCATTGTAGAGATACAAGAGCTACCATTTACCCATGTGCCAGTTGATGGACATTTGTCTGCTATGCTGTGGATATGACCCATCTCCTAAGGGTTCATGTGTTGGGGCTTGGTCCTCACTATGGCAATGTTCAGTTGGTGGAACTGTAAAGATGTGAGTTCTTGTAGGAAGTCCTTAGGTCACTGGGAGAGATGCCATCTTACTTTACTGGATGTCTGTTGGGATGTGACTGCTTCCTCTCACACACACAACACCCACCATTAGATTTTCATGACCATTGGACTCTCATCCTCCACATGACCATTGGATTCTCATCCACCACTGGATTCTCATCCACCACAAGGCTCATAAATGGGCCCAAATGAACTTATGTTCAGATGTTCAGCCTCCAAAACTGTTAGCTAAATAGGTCTTTTGTCTTCATGAACTCACCTGTTTTGGGTATTTCTTTATAGTAATGAAAAGCAGACTAGCACATCGTCCATATGAAAAATGTTGCTATTGTGCACTTCTGTAGATGTTTTTTCTGGAAGTATGCTTGAAGATCCCTTCAGTAGGCCAGGGATGTGGCTCAGTGGCATGAATACTGGCCTGGCAAGCGCAACCTAGTGAGTTCCATCTCCAGGCACCAAAACAAAAAAAAATCCTTTTGGTATATTCCTAAGAATGGGATTGCTGAATCACATGGAAGGACTGTGTTTGACTTTGTTTGCCACATTGACTGAGGTTTTTATCTTTTCTTTGGATGCATGCACGCGCACATACACACACACCATTGCCTACATTACTACCAAGAGTTCTCATTCTTTTTACTAAACTCATAGTCATAAGTGCGTATGGCATTGGAGTTTCATCTTGATTTGCATTTCCCTCCTGACCTGTGTTGCTCAGCATCTTCTCATGTGCTCTTGACCATTGATATACCACCCTTAGAGAGAGCTAATCAAGTCCTTAGTCTGACAGTATTTTAATTTTGTTGCTTGTCCTCTTACTGTCAACTTGTAAGAGCTGTTTGTCTATCGTGGAAACCACACCCTTATTGAATACACTATTTTCAAGTATTTTCTCTATTGATCGTGGACTTCCTTGAATCTGTCTCTTGATTCACATTGTTATCCTTAAGTTTCTTGCATTTTAGGTGTTATGCCTAAAAAACTGCTCAAATGCAAGGTCTTGTATATTTACATTTATATCCATTTATAAAAAATTTGTCATTTTACTCTTATACTGAGATGTGGGATCCTAGTAAGCTCGATTTTGTATATAACAGGAGGAAGGTATTTAAATTTATTTGTTTCTTATGCATATCTAGTTACCCCAATATGATTTGTTGAAAGGACAAATTTTTCTCCATTGAATACCCTCAATACTCTTCTGAAACTTCATATGGTCATACATATGAAGGCTTATATCTGGGCTGTCTATTCAATTCTGTTGGTTTAGGTCTGATTTTGTGTCATTACCATACTGTCTTGGATAGTGTAGATATCCAGTGAGTTTTAAAATCAAGAAGTATGAGTTGTCCAACTTTGGCATTTTAAAAATTGTTTTGGCTATGTTGATTTCCCTTAATTTTCATGTGAATAATAGAATTAGCTTTTGTGGGAAAAAAACCTACCATTTGAATTTTGATACTGATTGAGTTGATCTTTTTATATTATTCCATTGCAGTTGGGGATTATATTCTGGAGAATATTAATGTTTATTAAATTCACTGGGTCTTGTTTCATGCTCTAAGCATGATCTGTCTAGAGAAATATGATGTGCACTTGAGAAGAATGTGAGTCTTTCTGTTTTTTTTTTTATCAGTACTAGGGATAGAACTCATAACCACACACTTGCAAGGCAGACGCTTATTCTGCTGAGTTAAATCCCCAGCCCGAGTCTTTCTGTTGTTGAGTGGATGCTCTATAGATGTTTTCTAGGACAAACATTTTTGTGTCTGCTGTCTTTTTGAAATTTCTTATTCATGAAACAAAGAAAAAAGGAATGCTTGAGTGATTTTGTCACAGTGAGTTTGTCACAAAACTTTGCAAAGTAGTGGCCTTATCTACTGAAGATAAAGAAGTAACCATGTGTTCTGATAGCTCATGAATCAAATTTTGATCTGTGATGCTCCTGAATTCTGGTTCTTATGCCTTCCCTCTTGGTATCAATTAGATCCATAACTCTGACTCTGTTCTATTGCTTTCATATTTCCTTCTTGTGTCTCCTCAATTTACTCTTGTTGATAAAGCTCTGAAAAGCAATTCTGGTAACAGTAAACATTCTGGTTACTATTGTGACAATAAGGAGGAAATTAAGAGTTTGGTTCATGAAGTGATGAGAGTCAGAGGGAAAATTCTCAGCCGTTGAGAAATAAACCTCATATACACCACCAGATGATCTTCCCACATGGGCTTGCTGAGGCTGGTGGAGCTCTGTAGCATCAATTTGTCCTCAACCTTCCACTCAATATAATAGTTGGTGTCACCATGATTGCTTCTAAGAAGGTCTTCCATGAAGGGCTCTGTAGTTGCTTGACCTGGTTGCTCTGTCATAGCTGAATGGCTGTAGCTGAATGGGCACAAAGATGGAGAAGGCTGTAAAAATACTACTGAGCTCAGCAACCTGGGATGAGAAGTGCAAGGCATGCCACCCTCTGTGGCGTGGTGATGCCCACAAGTGGCTCTGGGCTTTCTTGTTCAGGTGGTACACACCAGCCAAGATAAGTTGCCATCACCCTGTCTTTTACCTGCAGCATTGGCCTTTGCAATTCCCCTGTGACCACAGTAGATTTGCTCAGAAGTACTTATAATAGAAAACGTCTCTCAAGATTGGATGCTCACACTTTAGATTCTGCTTCTCCAAACACTCTTATTTCCTTTCAAGAAAGGGTTTACCAGATACTGGTGGCTTCTACAGTGCCAGTCCCACCCAGCAAGCTCTTATCTGTGCAGTGTGGTAGAAGGAAATTCTGAGGACTCAGTCTGGCGTCTCAGTATGACAGTGACAGTTCCCAAATCTAGGTTCTTCTTCTCTATATGCTCATCCAGTATTTGGGAGACATCAAAAAACATGGTTAGGCACTCCAGCCACCATCAAAGAGGCTTCCCTCCGGTAACCAGCTCAGGTCTAGGAGGCAGTGACCAGCCCCTCCCACACACATTTCAGCTGGGGAGGCCTCCTGCCATTGGCAGCCAGTGTGGGCTGGGAAAAGGAGCAGCCAGCCCCACACCAGTGTACCCAATGGCCACCACTGGATTCCCATAGCCAGCACTGACTAGGAGAACCAAACTGTCACACTTCGGAGAAACTGTAGCCAACACAGGAAGAGTTGGGACCTCCACTACCTGTTTGTCTGGAAATATCCAGGAAAATGTCAAGATGAAGAAGGAAGAAGCAGTCTCTGTCCTCCAACCCATGCATAATAAGTCCAGGTATAAACACAGAAGAGACTGCGAATCACACACCTGAAGTTTCTGAAGTGAAAGCCCCTGAAGTAAAGAAACAACTTCATGAGGCTATACAAGAAATTAGAGCAGAAATATCATCTCAGGTAAAAGAAGAAATGAGAAACATAATAAAAGAATTGCTAAGCACCTCTAAAGAAGACATAAATAAAACAAATAGAGGAGCATAGGAAAATGAGGGAAACCTTGAAAGTAAGAAACAAATGCATAGCTTGTTTAAGCACTTCCCTTGTCATTACTGCAAAGCAAACAGCTTAGCTGCTAAAGATGAGTTTTACAGGAAGGGAACTCTGTTCAGCATTCTGCACTGCCATGTCTGGGGTGGGGTATCTGGTATACTATTTGTGTATTGATTATTGCATGGCTACTTACACCTTATAAGATCTATAAGAGGCTTTTTTCCTCTCATTTCCATTTCATCTTCTTTTTTGGGTATTCTTTGCCACCCAGTCTAGTTAGCCTGGTGGGGGGGATGGGCTCTCTCTTCTGAGGTCTGGTTAGCATTCCTTCAGGTTCTGACCTTTCACCTGCACTCTCCTTATAGATTCTGAGCTCTGTGAAACATTTATAGGGCAGCAGCCCCCACCCCACCGCCACCCCTGGTCCGCGTGTGGCACAGGCTCCACGGTCCCCCCCCATGCTGCAGTGCAGTGCAGTGCAGGCCTTCTCAGCCTCTTCTACATCCAGCAGACTCTAGTCTGCCCCTCTGTCTGGGAAATTCTGAAGGTGTCTCAAGGATAGGTGGCAATTAGTCAAGAATCCTCTTTTGACTTTCTTTGATGTCTTTTTCTTTAAGCTCACTTAAAGGGGATCTGGTTCTCTTCTGTCAGAAAATTAACTGTGACATCCTTGCAATGAACTAGCATTATCCTTCCTTATTATTAGGGACAAGTGGCCAACTCTCACACCTATGGTGTGGCATCAGACCTCCCTTCTGCCTGCCTTGCCCAGGAATCTACAGGCTGCTGGGTCAATCACTGACAGTGTGCACTTGGAATCCCAGGAGCGAGTCAGCCTCCCTTGACTTCGTGGTAACAACTACTCCTTGGGTGGGCTTTGAGCCAGCTTTCCACCATATCTTCCTGCATGTTTCCTGCAAAGGCACACATGCCTGTGTGCGCATGAGCATGTGCATAGCTGTGTATGAGTCTATATCTTTATGCATGTGTGTAGTATGAGTTCAGTTCATGTGTGTGTGAGTGCTTGCAGGTGTTCATGTATGTGAAGCTGTGTAGATGTGTATGTGTGTGAGTGTATGCACAAGTGTTTCTGTGTATATGTCAATATATTACTGCACATGAGAATGCACATGCGTATATATCAGTGCACATATAAGCAAGTGAATGTGCACGTATATATGTGCATTCATATGTCTGTGTAAGTGAATGTGTGCATGGATGCTGTGAGTGGCACACGTATTTGGAAGAATGTATGGTAGTGCATATGTGTAAATGTGTGCACATGTGTGTATGTTTGTGCATGTGCATATGGATATGTATGCATATGTGTGTGCACACGACTTTGTTAGAGCTGGGACTGCACCAAGGTAAGTGAAGTACTCATTCCAGGAATAGAATTTAAAACACATATAAAACTCAGTCATTAAGATAAATAATGTTCTAGGCATACTTTTTTGAAAAAAAGGGAAATTAATGCCCCAAATGGCTAATGAGTAGAATGACACAGTTCTAAGAACTACTGGATCTGACTCTGCCCAGTCTCCCTGGCTTCCCCTGTTGCCGGCTCTCAGGCCATAAGACTTTACAAAGCGGGCAGCTGTCCTAATGCCATGGCTCGTCAGCTGATATTTTAAAAATTGCATTAAAGTATTACTCATGTCACTTAGTGAAGGTCTTCTGATACCCCTTAACACAGATACTCAGTTCTCCACAGTTAGTGTGGATAGGGTCTCCAGGGAGCTCTGCCTTTGGCCACCTGCATTCAAACCCCTTCAGGTAGGCATGTTCTCCAGGTTCTTGACTCTGCTTCAACTTCTCCTGGCCTTGGAAATTGGAGGTTCCATCTACCTTGAAATCAGTAGTTAAGGCTTGGTGTCTACCAGCGCCAGGCCCACTGGAGTATGCAATGTGAATGATCGGATCGGAGAGGCAGGAGCAGTTCTGGGGTCTCTGTGCAGAACTGAAGTCTGTGCAGGCAGCCTGGAAGGTGGGAGGCTTTCCCCTGAGTTTACTGCAGGGATCCAGCAGGAGGGAATGTAGCTTGGGGAGTACAGTGATCATGATTGTGTTGGGGGGCAGAGAAGAGGGAAGATGGGGTGGGGGTATATTCTGGAGGTAGAGTCTACAAGACTTACACCTGGTGTTGATGACGTGAGCTCAGGGGAAGCTGTCAATTTTGACATTTTGATGCTGATTACTGGTGTAGCCCTGAACTTTTCCCTTTCCTTTCTTCACTCTCCTTCTCATTTCCCCATTCTAGTTCCTTTCCTCTTATTTCAAGATCAATGCTACACCACTGTTCTGTAAGAGGCCAGCTAAGTAGGGTCTAGGTCAGAAACTACTTCAAAGCATATGGTTTGTCTCTAAGGTCCAAAGGACGCGAGAAAGATCATTCCATATTTTCTGCTGGGAGCTAATCCTGCTCAGTCTTCACGGCGGCAAGCACAGAGGAGGAGGTGTTCCTCTCGCAGATTATTCCAGTTCTTTCAGAGCTCACCGAGTGCCTCACATATGCAGAGGTGATCCTGGAAACAATGTTTTAAACTAAACACAAAAAACAATAATGCATTGGTAGGCTGAGTGATTCAGACGCTAACAACTCAGCTTTGAGGACTTTGGATCATGGCGAAGGGAATTTTAACCAGGAGTGGTGGGGCTGGTCTTGCTCTGTAAAGCGTGCTAATTCAGCGAACACCCTCGATTGTTGGGACACTTGGTACTCGATCTCCTGGCCGTGGGTTGTGAGATGAGTGTCATGCTGGATTAGGAGTCTCCTATACCGCATGCTTGTTCTTTAAATGATAGCTATATATCCACAAACCCCACGATGATCTGAGCTTCAGCCTCCCCGGACATCACTTATATGGTAACAAAGAAGAGGGAAAAAAGGAAGCGGTCCCCCGACTCAAGGGCAATTTAACCCAAAAGACAGATGGTTGCACCCTACGATCCTTTGAAAAAATTAGAAAATGCTGACAACTGTATTTTTGCCTAGTATTTTCAACTGCTGAAGCTTCCAGGGAGAAATATTCACCCTGATATTTGAATTGCTCTGGAGTCTCACAAAATTGAAAAAAAATTCTACTGAGTCAAATAAATGTCCCTGCCGATTCAGCCACACAGACACAGCAAACAAACAGTTCTCCAGCTGGCACTTGGCTGTCAGGGAGGAGCCAAGAAGGTGACAGATGGAGAAAGTTCCCCACAAGTGTGCCAAAAGCTGATCTACAATAGCATTCCCACCACACCCAGGCCAAGGGCTGCATATTTACACCTCGGTCTTCCATGAACTCCACCAAAAAGCAAGAGCTCACAGAACTTATTGTGTAAACAGAAAATAGCTTCCACATTAGAAAGAATACCATCACAATAATCTTATGGCTTAATGTAGAAACTGAGATTTGTGCGTCTCTCCTTCTTTCCCTCCCTCTCCCCTCTCTTCCCTCTCTTTCTGGTTTGTATCTTCGTCCTTCCGCCCTCCACTGCCCTCTTCCTCCCTTCCCTCCCTCTTACTTCCCCTCTCTCCCTTCCTTCTTGCCTATCTCCCTCTTTTCTCTTCCACTTTCTTCTCTTCCTTCTCTCTATCCCTTTCTTCCTTCTTTACCCTGCTTCTTTCTTTTTCCTTCCTCCGTCCTTCTTTCTCTTTCCTTCAGCACACAGTGCAGAGATCAGTTCAACTCCGAAAAGACAGAGAAGATGCAGGGAGCAGCTGTAAGCATCCTGCAGCAGAAGCCGCTCTCCTGGTGAATAATGCCACTGTCATAACAGCGGGGATAATTTAATACTGGCACTTAGCAACATGATAAATAGCTTGTCAGACAGGGCAGTAACAGAGTCGACTGAACTGTCCATGACAGGTTCTGAAATATTAATCTTCTGGTAGATGGAGGCTGTGTAAGGAGGGAGGTACAGGAAGGCCACTTGTGGGAGGGATCCAAATACACACAGATGCAACATAATTTTCAACACGAAGTTTTGCCTTTTTGCTTAATGTCATCTGTGAAGCAATGCCTAAAAGGCTAAATGTATCCTACTCTTGAGCATGTGATTGAAGTTTTTTAAGCAATCAAAGAAATGTTAGCTTTCTAGGTAGGCAGCTAGGTCTGTGTTTCCTTTTATTCCTTCCTCAAATTTGTTTGTGTTCATTGTGATTTGATTTAAAAGTGTGATGCTTGAGTTTTAAATACCTTGCTATAAGGCTGAAATAATATACCACCTGTTTCCTAGTAAAAATCCTGGGCTTATAAAAGGATGCACAGTCTTTAGAAGTCTTTCTTATATGTAAGAAAGTTAGCAAACATTTACATGGTTTGATAGGTTAAATAAAGGACATGAATTTCTATCTTATACTTTTTAATCTAATACTGATAGTGTAGTTTTATTTCCTAATTATTTAAATAGATATAAATAATTATATAATTAAATCTTTCTTACAGGAAATGAAACTTTACCTGTTGGACATATTTAGGATCAAGTGGGAGTCAGGAGAATGGAAGTAGAACAGAATTTGAAATAAAGTTGTTTGCAGTTTACTTCTTCCCACAAAAGGACCCCAAGAATACCTATGAGGAAAACTGAAACATAAAAATAAGAATATATTAAAAGAGAAGGGAACAAACGAGCATATTTCACCATGTATTGTCCATCTTTTATGTATGTCATATATTTTTCTTCTCCCACAAAGATATTTGGGGGCATAAATATGAATATGAAAATCTATATAAATAAATAAATTGCATGGAAGGAGAGCTGGCATTTTCTAAGAGACTAGTAGATTATTTGAGGGGCTTAGAAGGGTAGAGGTCCCCAGCCCAGCCTTGGGTGGTGTGAGTGGCCCCTAAACTCCAGCCTAGCCTCCCAGGAGCTCCAGCTAACGCCCACACTCAGCTACAGGGATGTTTCCAAAACAGCTGTGCTCACCATTGATGTCTCCACCATGTTTAAATATCAAGAAAGCATTTATTCATATAAAGATAACATTTATCTGAGAGTCATTTCAGATGGTTTCACAAGTCTTTGTGCTGCAGGCTGACACACCCCTTGCTGGCTCTCAAGGCCATGGGTGCAGAGCAGGAAGACAGCATGATGCACCCACCCGCTCTTGGTTGTTGAGTGTGTTCTTATCAATACAATAGTGATGCTTTCGGTTCAGGTGAATGACTCCTGCCCTCCAACCATGGAGAAACGAAGTAGTGCATGCCCAAGCTTCACATGTGAACTGATATCCACCTCTCTTATTCTTGGCACAATCCTATTTTAATTTCACAAATCTAGATGAGATGAAAATAAAATTTTTGGATATTGGCTAATTATCTGCTCTCTATAGAGGAATTTAATGTGCAATTCACCTCTTCCTACTTAGCACTTTATTTGATTCTCCTACCAATTACTGTTGCACAGAATCGATTCCCAAGGTACCAATTTCTCAGAATGACTGACAGGGGGTGCTGCTTCTGTAAGTACCAATTGACCTAGGTGGATACATTAGCATACATAGAAGAGCTTCAGAAAACTCTCCGCGGCTGCCAGTTCTGCAGTAGAAGATGTGGGCAGAGCGGCGAGGACTTCTCAAGAGCCCCTGTGCCTCTCCAGCCTGCAGTGTCAAGGTAGAGACAGGGCAGCAGCACTCCTGCAGCTGAGGACACACTGGCAAAGGACCAGACTCCAGGAGGCATCTTGCAATCTCCGAATCTCTGTTCCCCTCCAGTCAATGCACAAGAAGAGATAGCATTGCCATGCAAACCGTGGAAACGTCTCTATACCTCAAGATTCTTACAGGCATTTGAGGGGCAGCTTGCTAGAGTCCTGGCAGAATGAGCTTTGAACCTCTGTATGAACACATTCAAGCTCATTGCTTAAAATATTCATAATAGTTGTCCAATACTTCCTACACACGTTGGGGGGATGTTGCAGATGGAAGGTTTAAATTTCATTTCCAAGACTTAATGGGTCCCTTAAATTACAAAACTAAGCATATCTGCTATCTTTAGTTTACACACGTCACAAGAGACTTTGTCAGGGTCTTTGAAAAGAGCAAGGAATTATATGTGTTTTAGATTTTACTTCTTTTTTCCAGAGAGAAGGAAAATGTTTGAGACAACCTCTCTAGCAACATTATACCATACTTCACAGGAATATGTTAGATGTAAATCAGGAAAAAAAAAAAAAGCATGGCTTACTTTTGATTGGGGCACCAGACATCAAAATGTAAGTCTGGACATTTTGTAGGAGGCATTCAGCAAGATTAGGCTCAGAAGAATTACACTGGTTGGTTCCAACCTAAATATATCCTGGCTTTTCTATACCTTTTATAGATATGAATGTCATTGAAAGCCAGAAGCTGATAAAGTGAATGAAAAATGAGGCTGTGGTATCGACTTGTCAAATGATTTCATTGCAAGGGAAGATTAGAATGCTTGGCAAGGAAGTTGGGTCCCAAATCACCAATTCTGATAATATTAATTGTCCATGATCTAGGAAGCTGGTGCAAATAATTCTGTCAAAAGATTTACTGGGCAACATTCGATGCTATTTACTGATAAATGATGGGCACTTCATTAGCTAATGTTGAAAAATCACGGTAGACATAACAGAATTATTAGGGCTTGTATAGAAATCCTATTCTATAATGAGTTATTACTTTAAAATAATAGCAGCAATATGTTACAATTAACCACTCTGAAAAGGAGCTTTCCACGAGAAAGGTGTCAGCGTTTGAGTGATCCCCTGAACTGCTGCTCCTTACAAATGAATTCTACTGGCTCCCATCCATCAAAACTCCACTTGCATTAACTAATTAAAGAACCCAATGAAGTCACAGAGCCTGCAACGCTATGTTACTGTGAGTTATAAACCAGAGCAGCGGGGCCAGAGAGGGTTTTCTCTAGTTTACTTTTTGCACCTCTGGTAACGCCAGTGGCTGCTGGGCTCCACAGGTCTCATTCATTGTGTTGCTGGTGGACATCATCAGGTAAGCAGCTGGATGATGCTCTGGAAACACAAGCCCCTCGTGCCCTCCCACTGCAGGTCACTTTCCTAAACAGCTGGCTAACACAGACCGCAGGTAGGAGTACTTGTGCTGGACCTTGATGTCTGTGCAGCAATGAACTCCATTTTGGTTTTGCTTTTGCTTTTGCTCTGACTTATTTCTCTAAACAAATCAAGGGTAGTGCACACCTATAATCCCAGTGCTCTGGGAGGCTAAAGCAGGAAGACTGTTCAAGCCCAGCCTGAACAACTCAGTCACTTAGCTAGACCCTGTCTCAAAATAAAAAATAAAAAAGAGATGGGATATAATTCAATGTGAAGACCTGGGTTCAAAGCCCCATACTGCAAATACAGTAAGTATAGTACAAAGTTGGGCAAAAAATGGGTAAAGGGGGTAAAAGTCACTTTTTTGTTTTTTTTTTCTGAGAAGGAGATTTCTATCCTCTGGTGTACAAAGAGGGTCAGTATTTTCTGTGTGGGCTTATTTAAGTCTTATGCACTTGACCCTTTATTTCAAAAAGAGTTCAAAGGAATGGACTCAAGACCCACACCCTACCTGAGGTCAGCCTAGAGGCCAAGCTAGCAGGGCTTAACCCACCTGTGGCCCCAAGGCCCACTCAGGTTTCTCTACTTGGATTTTACTTTCCCAAGGCAGTGTTATTCGTTGCATAAAATCTTGTGCTTTTATTGTTAGGAGTTAATTTTGAAATCCAAGCAACAAGACTAGTGTTTACTCAGGAAATAGCAATGGTTTCTCTTGTCTGAATATAACAGTGCCCATTAGGGGCATTTCTGATCTGTCAAAGACCCTAGGGAAAGAACAAAGAAGGCTTTTAGAGAGGATATATTTTCAGTTGGTTCATATCAAACTGATTTGACAAGGACAGCATGTTTGTCCCTGGTTAGCAAGATTGGAGCTTGTATGTGGACGTCTGAATTGATTTGATTCCTACACCCTTATCTTAAAATGTTTAGGTATAGGAAAGTTTTATGATTTATTACTGATGTCCATAAAATCTCCTCATGACAAAAGTAACTGCAACACATTTGTTAAACACATCTTCTGGGTTGCTTTTGATATACTTAAAATTGTTACTGCTTTTGAGGCAGTGGAGATTAATAATTAAAATTTGTTAATTCATACCTCAGACTAAGCACAAGGGATTTTATTATTTGTTTTGAAAGTGAATCTGTGTAACAGAAGAGAGTCAGGTTTCCCTTACTTATAGAAAGGAGTCATTTAAGCAATAAATATCACCAACCCAGTGGAAAGAGCAATAGAATGTAAAGATTTGTAAAATAATAAGTTCATGTTAAAATTCACTCTGCCAGGAGTTAATACATACTCCTGTACTATAGGTAATCTACTAACCATCCAAAGTAAACTTAGAAAATATAAATCACTATTTTCTTCTTTAGCATAGCCTGAAAAATCACATGAGGCAATCAAATGAGGCAGGTCCGACCTCCCTAATTATGAGCATGTCTTTGAGTGAGTGTTCCCTATGAAGAATGTCAAAGAGAATATTGAATTTTGAGTTAAGACAGTAATTAAAAACACTTTCTAGGAAGGTATTACTTGCCTGGTAGCCTTCTTCAAAACTGCAATAAATTGTTTTTAACTTTTGCCTGAAGATGCTTTAAGGAACTGGCATTTTCCTCAATCTTCTTAGCTTTTGCCCTGCTTTGGGGCACAATCGTCTTTTGGTCCACAGAAACAGTAATGGTACTGTCCAAGGGCACAAGTCAGCATCACTGGGGGTGACACTTGATGTTAATACTATGAGAACTGCCAGAAAAGCTGGGTTCCTCAAGGCAATGTGTCTTCTTCCCTGTCCCCAGAGAAGGGTTTCCTTGGGATGTCACAGAGGGATTTCCTTCCTAGAAGGTGCCTTGTTTTGCTCAAAATATTCTACCTGAAAGAAGGTCCAACCTTAGAAAAGCTCTGGCATGTGCTACTTTCCCATTTGTTTGAAAAAGAATAATGAATTTAATGATGGATTGATTATATTGAAATGAGTGATTTTTCAGTTTAATGATGAGGAAATTTCACTGAACCTCAGAGATGTATAAATGATGGGAAGAATCAGCTTTCTGCTTCTGGGCCAAAGGTAGAATTTAGAAAGGAATGAGAGAAAACATAAGTTTAAAAAGGGACAGATGAAGGGAGAGACAGTGGGGTGGCTTGCAGTTGTCTGAATACCTCTGGGTCTGGACAGCAGGAGGCCAAGGCTTTCAGAGAGCAGGTGTAAAGACAGGGCTAAGCCTTCCCCTTGTACCCCTTCAAAGTGGCAGAGAATACACTATCAAGTCAAAGTCCTCCTCTACAATGCTTCTGGATGTTCACTTAGGTACAGTCTTCAAGGTGCAATGTGAGAGGAGATGACATTTCCAACATCACCTAACGCTGTATAATCAGTGCTTACCCCAGGCCTTTCATGGAACCCAGTGGGTTTCTGGCATTGTCATTCTCCAGCCAGGAGGGTGGCTTGGGCCCCATTTGGTGGGGAACTTGGACTTAGCCTATGGGAGGATCATCACCAGGTCTCCCACCGATTCCCTTGGTGTCTGTTGACATGGCAACCCCAGGCTGACTTTGAAACAGCCTGATGCTGGGGGTGTGCTGACTTGATGCAGTGTATTTATTGATAGCTGGTCTAAGTACTGTGCTTAACTAGACATATGACACCGACTGGGTCCCTTTTGAGCAGCATCTGGTTAATATAATATGGTCCTATAATTCATTTTTAACTTCCCCTAATTGCTCCAGTCATTTCTCCATTTCAAATATTAGGTATCTGAGGAAAGGCCCAGTGATTCTTCTGCTTAGCCTATGCACCCCAGCCTGGGTGGAGGCGGTGCTAATCTAATTAGAAAGGGAGCCGAGCTGAACGGAGGCATTTTCTCATACTTAGCATTCACCAGTTAGGTCCCAGCAGATGTGCTGTGAAATTAATTTCCTCTGGTGTAACCAGAAACTCTCTGTTATGCAATTTCCATTTCACAGATGATAACCTATTATCACTTTATTCAAGGAAATGTGTTAATAGCCACAAGGAAAATTGAATTATTCATATTTGCTCATTTCTATTCTGAAGCAAGCGCCTCTCTTTTCATGCATTGGGAGAAGGCTAATGTAAACATGACCAGATCCTTGTAAATTGGCTTGTAGAAGAGGCTGTTAGCATACTGCCTGGGGACCGTTCCAGGATGGGGCATGACTGATACTGGCTCACTGCAGCATGTGGGAGGCAGGCTGCTACCAGGTGGTGAGGGGAGCTAATGGGAGCCAGGTCAAACACGTCAGCTGTTAATGCAGAACTTCCACAGCGTTGGAATACAGTAGACATGGAAGCAAACATTATGTAACAAGTGGCTGTGGCTTTCCAGTTTGGTAGGGGCTCCTTGGCTGCCGTGCAGCTTCAAAAGCAAAGGGGAACTCAGTGTGAGAGGAGGGGTGCTGTCCTGGGCTTGGGATGAGCCCCCTCTTTCAAGTCCCAGGTCCCTCACTGACCACACCCTCTCTTTGTCCAACAGAGGTTCAGGGATCACCAAAGCAATGTGACACATTTTTGTAGAAAGTGCTTGGGACCCAGGATTAGGAAACCAAGTTCTGGGTCCTGCCAAAGAGATGAACTTACACTCCCTGCTAACAGAAAACCAATGCCGCTCCTTGAAGATCCCTAGGTCTGTGACCTGCAGTTTCTTTTGACTGACTACAGTAACATTAAAATTGTTACTAGAGACCAGATGTCCAGGTCCTCCTCCTGCAATTGTTCCCGTCTTCCCCAAGTCTTCCTGACTTCTACCTGTCTGCACTTCTAAAAGAGGGAGGAGACTCTGCACCAGGGCAAGAACCCCCGCCATGGCTGCCACAGGGCTCCCTTTGCAGTCATCAAAAGGGATCAGCAAAGCCGCGCTTCCCCTGGTTCCTTCTCCCATCTTCCTTCCTAACCACTGGCTGAGCTCCTTCTGTGTCACACTCTGGCTTCTTTTCCTGGTCTCTCACAAAACCATCTGTGACCCAAAGCAAAGCACCAAACACTAACCCATTCTTCAGGAAGACAGTGCAATAGGAGCCTAGTAAAATGTCTGTGTAGGCATCTTCCTGACCTTCGTTTCCGACCGACCTGACTCAGATTCTCCTTGCCCTCACTACCTCTAGCACTGTGTTTCCTCAACTGTAACAGGAGGCTGATACGATGCCACTCACTTTTATTTATCCTACATGAGGACAGTCAAGCAGAGACAGGTTTTTTGGCCTCTGGGAGTTCATGTGCTACACATGGACACTGAAAGCAGTGAGCAAGGGTATGTCTGTCTGAAAGGTGCGACGGAGGAGACGAGGAATAATTTCATGGCCAGCCTGCTGGGACAGCTTGGCACAGAACTGGCCTTACATGGTTTCCATCCAGAAATCCAGCAGGAGAACACTCAGAGGGCCCTTCCTGCCCAGGAGTAGAGGGTCATGGCAACACTGGGGGTGGAACAGGAAACTCAGCTAGCTTAGAAAAGAGCTGGGGGGCGTTGTTTCTTGGAGCAGGATGGTAGGCAGTCTGAGACCTGGATGTCACCAAGAAAGGTAGAGGAAGAGTTAGGAGAAAAGGTCACTGGCAGTAAGTGCTCCAGACTTGCTCCAGACAAGGATATTAGGGTTCCCAATCATTCATTCTGTGACCCTCACAAAGCACAGCTGGAATGCTAGAGATGGCTGCTCAGGACAGCTTCTGGGAAGAGCTGATATTCCAGCTGAACCCCAGTAAAGAGAAGTCATGAGAATGCATGGGAATGTGCTCAGACCTGTAAGCGTGAATCACTTGAGCAGTGAAAGTGGGACAGAACTGTTGAGTTGGGGACCACAGTGCTGTCTGCAGGTCTGAGCTCAAGGCCTCCCATCTCCTCCCATTATTAGGGGCGACCACCTTTCACAGGGTACTTGACATGCTGTGGTCTTTAGAACTTTCTTCTGCTTTTTGAAAATTATTATTCTTCTCATTCTGAG
This sequence comes from Hydrochoerus hydrochaeris, assembly GCA_004027455.1. NCBI lineage: Eukaryota > Metazoa > Chordata > Mammalia > Rodentia > Hydrochaeridae > Hydrochoerus > Hydrochoerus hydrochaeris. The sequence goes on from PVLA01000100.1 coordinate 330,117, forward strand.
GCATGATTATTCCAGAGACCATAAAAGTAAAGAGGAAGCTTTTTGGATATCATAAAAATAAAGAAAAACATTGAAATCACGTGCTGTAGATATAATTCTTTTCTTGTGTGCACTTTTTTGGCATATTTGAACAAAAGAATCCCAAACATTAATACAACTATGTGTATTCTGATCAGACATTAGTTTTGAGGTACTTAGGAACATAATTATTTTTAGAGCAGGAGAGATAAAGTCTTTTTATTCTTTGAGTTTTTTCAAATGCCTTCCAGATCCTTCCTTCATGGAGATTTATGAACAAAATATCTCAACAAAGATACTCTACCATTTACACTGACCTTTAACATTATTTAAATTCACAGTTTACTAATATGTGCAAGATTTTATTTAGATATATGAAGCAAATTACTATAATTTACATTATAAAATGCTTTGATTAAAGACCCTGATGTTACTCTCAGTATGTGGCCATAATATTACCTCATGTTTTTTAGGTGAACATTTTCTATGGAGGGGATTGTAGGTTCACATACAGTTGTAAAAATTGATATAGAGACAATATAAATACCATTCACTCATTTTCTCTGTAGGATAACACCCCTAGTACTATGGGATAATATCACCATAAGGAAAAAATTAACTTAGTTGCAATTTATTAGTCATTTTCAGATTTTCACAGTCTTGTATGTGCTTTGTGTTTTTGCATTGTGTATGTGTGTGAGTGTGTGTTTAGTTTTGTGTGTGCAGTTTGTCAGATGGGCAGATTCCTGTATCTAACCACAATCAAAATAATTTTGTATTCTGACAGCACAAGGACCTGTTAGGTTGAGTTTTCTAATCATATCAACCCTTGCCTTCACTCCTCCCATACTCCAACTCTTGGCTACCATGTTTTATCTCTATGTCAATTCTTTTATGAAAAAGTCTGCAAATCATGGAGACTTTTTTGGATTCACATATTTTATGCAACATGATTCTCTTTACACCTGTTCAAATAATTGAGTGCATCAATAATTCCTTTTGATTGTTGTATAACGTTTCAAGATAAGATGAAATACACAGTTTCTTGGAGTCATTCAGTTGTTGAACGTCACCAGAGTTGTTTCCACTTTGGAGCTATGGTGAGTGGAACTACTGTGAACACTCTTGTGCAGAGTTTGTATAAATATGTTTGCTTTCCCTGGAATGAATGCTGAGAAATTCAGTTTCAATGCTGGTACATGTGTAAATTTTTTATGAGACAAACAAACTTTCCCAGAGTGGTGACACCATTTTGCATTATAACAGCAATGTTTGAATGATCCAGCTTAGCCAAGCTTGAAAAGGTTGCTGTTGGCAACATTTTTCATTTTGGCTACTCTAGTATTGTGTTATTTTGTGCAATTCTAATTTGCATTCCCCTTATGGATAATGATCCTGAACAACTTCTCATGTGCTTCTTGACTTCTGTGTATCTTTGGTGACATTTTTATTCACCTTCTTAATTGTATTATTTGGTGTTTCACTCTTTGAGTTTTAAAAAATTCTTATACATTGCAGAGATTAGTTTTTCTTGTGATTGGCAAATATGTATTTCCCAATGTATTATCTTTTCATCATCTTAACCGGGATTTTAACAGAACAATTTTTCTAATTGTGTTAGGGTCTAACTTATCAAGTTTGTTTTTATGGATCATGCTTTTGGATTTAAGTCTAAGGACTAATCCTGGATGTAGGACATTTTCTCTATTGTTTTTCTGAGTGCTTTCTACTTTCAAGTGCATGGCCCATTTGAGTTAACTTTGATCTAAGGTGGCACATTCAGGTTTAAGGTAATTTTTGCTTCTTCTTTGCCCATTAATGTCTAGTTTTGCTCCATTGTTGAAATGGATACATTTGAATCTTTGTCAAACTGCAGTCTAGTCTATTTGTGGGCTCTAACTTTGAGTTTTTATTCTGTCCCATTGAACTATGAACAACATATTCCACATTTGTCTCCATTACTGTCACTATGTAGCAGGATTTATTAACAGTGAAAATAACCCATAGCATGTTATTTTTACCTGTAAGGATCATTTCTGCTACTGTAGGGTCTGTATTTCCTGAAGATATTTTGAAATAAACTTATTTTATGTTTATGAGATGTCTTTCAGGGGTTTTCTTGGGAATTGCATTAAACCCAAAGACTAGGTTGGGAATAATTGCTTTGTTTCTGTATTGAAGCTTTCAATCCATAAATTCAATGTGTTTCTTCATTTATGTAGACTTCTGATTGATTTCATTAGCATTTGATAGTTTTTAGAATCCAGATCCTGTACCTATGCATGTATTTACTCCTATGTGCTTAATTTTCTTTGGAACAACGATATATGACAACTGTTTCAAAGTGCAGTTTTCATATATTCAATATTAGTATGTAAAAATGAGATGTATTTTGCATGTTGCTCTTATATTCCGCAGCCATACCCAAATCACACTGCATTCACATATATTAAAGATCATTATATTATCACAGAAGTCTTAACCTTGTGTACATTATGCAACATTTCCCTTTGTTTCTAATGTTTGTTTATTTACCTTTTTCTTTAAAGCCTACTTTGTCTCATATCAATTTGGCCATGTCTTATGTGTTTATCTGTGTGTTTGCAAGGAATATTTGGATGTTTATTCCTATCATTATTTTAGTTTCAAGTTATCTTTGTCATTGAATTTGTATGGAGTTTCTCATAAGAGTACCTTGTTGGTTGGCTATGTGAGTTTGCTTGTTTGTTTGCTGGGGTACTCTGACCCCACTGTTTATTTGATGTCATTTACGTGATTTACCGCAGGACACTGCTTTCCTTATGTCTTAAGTCTCCCATTTCTCTCAATTGCATTAATGAACCTGTTTCTTTTCTTTTTTTTTTTTTGTCTGTATGTTACTTCGTTTTTTTAAAGGACACATATCTTATTTATTTGCAGTATTTAATAATGCGCTGCTTCTTTTCCTTAGTGGTGGCTCTGGGCAGTCTATCACTCCCATTTCATTGCTCTAAGTGAAGCAGATTAACTTTCTGTCATGGAGGTCCTTTACCATCCCATTCATCAGACCATGGTCTTCACTACCAAACAGCGGGATAACTGTGGCGATCATTTGTATGACTTGTGGGACCCACACTGAGCAGGAGCGGCTCTATACACCCACATTCAAACCCGTTGTGTTGATCCTCCCTCCCTCCCTTCAGCACTCTCAGGTTCTTTCTTTTGCCATTTCCAACTTTCTTTTAGACATCATCAAGGCATTCTTTAAGGATACCTCTCCTAACAGCAAACCTCCTTTGTTTTCATCCAAGTATCTTTATCTTATCTTCTCTTTCAGTCAGCACCTAGAAATATATGCCATTTCCTGTAGGCTGTGAAGGGGGCAGAAGGAAGTATTCCAGGTGGCCTCTCCTTGCTCTTTGTGTACATTAGGAGCAAGGTCTTCCTTGTGCTGCTGTATAGAGCTTCCTAAACTCAGCAGGAGTGTCACCGGCCCCTGCTGCTATCCTATGAGCCCTAGTATCTCTGTGTGAGGCAGGAAGTCTCCAGTCTGTAGGACTTCCTGACCCCACCCCTAGCTGTGACGAGACCTCCTACATCATGGTAAGACTCCTCTTACTGGAGTCTGCTGGTGCCTGCTGAGGAGTGCCAAAGTAAAGCAAGGAGCCTTATGCCCACCATGCAAGAGAAGCCACTGACCATGACATGGTCCCTGCCTGAGGCTGTCCAGCGGTCACATGGATTCCCGTTCAGTCCTCCCTGTAAGCCTTCTTTTCCTGGAGAGAATACAATTTGTTTTATATTTTAAAAAACATCTTTGTCTTACCAATATTATCAGTTTCTCACAGATTCTCCTCTTGCTTAGTGAGTACCACCAAATCAAGCTTTCATCCTTCAAAAACAATGACCAAGTAGAAGTGCTAACTGCATCCAACAGTGACTTCACACCCGACTATATGTCCTTTCCTTAGCAGGTTCACAGGATTACATAATGATATGGTGCCCAGACAGTGAGCGCAGTAGAACTTCCACCGTGGGGACACAGGGTAACCAGGCATTATCCAAGCTCCTCACATTACTCAGAGTGACCTGATCAGCATCTGTCCTGAGGTCAGCAGCTAAGGACTTCTACATTCTCTTGAAAAGTCCATGTCCAGACCAGTCTGCTCTATTCAAGTTAGTTCACGCTGAGTGGTTATGAAGCCATCTCAAGGGTCCATGTGCGCTGTTGTGCTCAATTCGCCTCATCCAGTTTAACCACTATAAGTTAGCTAATTACTGTTTTGATTGATCAAATGTTTGATTTGTGTCACGACAAAAGCTCAGATCTTACACAGGGGTAACAACTGAAAAATGTCCCTAGTCCAGAGGTGATGTGACCCATCCGAACTCAGGTTATTTCCCCATGTCGTCCCCTTCAAGGGCCTTATGTGTGCTGGACCATGGAGAGGCATGTGCTAGATCGCATGCAAAAGTAACCTGGACCATGGAGTGGTCTTACTTCTTTCTGCTGGGTGGGTGATCCACAGGCCACATCAGACAGCAATCAGGGAAAAACCCCCATTACTGGCCTGCTGGAGGGCATTAGGGAAATTTGTCCTCGCCCAAGGAAGCTGAGTATGTGTTCATCTGTCCAGTTGTCCTGCAGCATTTTCTTGCCTATGCTCTGCATAGGCCAAGGGTGGGTCTGAGCTGACTCTTCAGCAGTCCCTGCTCTGCTTATGCGTTCCACATGGCATCCAATGAGGCAAGGGGAGTGAGACAGTCAGAAGGGAGCAGAACTATGAGCACTGGTGGTCCACCGTCCAGTGCTGGAGGAGGGGAGGGCCTCGGTGGTGCTGGGAATGCAGGGGGAAAAGCGATGCAGGTTTCAGATGGTCTTTGAGGAGATATGAACTGGCAGACTTTGGGTGTGTTGGGAAAGTACGCATGGGGCAGCTCACAGACAGCGGTGCAAGTGGATCTGGGATGACAGAGGAAGTTCTGGGCTGCATATGAAAGTTCGAGAGTCATCAGCATATAAATGATAATTGCAGCTTTACCTAGGGATCAAGAAAGAAGGTACTAATAAAGAGATAAAATGGCAATGTGGAAGAGGAACAGAAGGTAATGATGGAGGAACAGAAGGTAATAATAAGAGGAACAATAATAAGAAGAACCCCACGGGGAAAAGGAAGGGAAACATAACAAAAATAAGTAAACAAAGAGAGAGAGGAAAAGCAAAAAGGGGGAAGTGATATTGTCACGAAGACTGTTAATGGGATTAACTTACCTCACTAGGATACTGCAATGAAGACAGAGCTACAGTTTATATGGTGCTATAAAATTGCACTGGGGTAATTGCATACCCTCCCCAAACCCACTGAGGGAGAGATGGAGAGGGGTGTTCTGAACAGGGTTGTGATACATAAGATGTTAGCATTAGCCCAGTTCTTAGGGAACAGTCACCACGAATCCCTAGGAACTGGGCAAACTTTACCACCTTCTGCATCACGGCGCACTCAGGTCACTCTGCCCTATAGAAAGGATCTGAATGTGACCTTTTCTAATGGTTTACTAGGTCGGTGGTTTGAATACAATGGTGGCATTCCTCCTGACTTCCTTTCTTAGGTACCATCTCTGATTACTGTTCCGATTGCCCTGGAAAACATTCCTCAGGTGGGATTTACTGTCTCCCCTGATGACTGACCTGAGTGCCCCGTATCAGGCTCCAACAGCACTGCTGATCCTGGCCACTGGATCCATGTCCTTGCTTCTCACTTTCTAGTTACCCTCCTGGTGGAGTTCTGATAGAAAGCAAGACAAATTAAAATACATGTGGTTCTTGAAACCAGGCAGGAAAAGCTCTGAAATGGTCCAGCAAAGGGATGGAGCTGGCTCTCACCAATGCATGGCCACCAAGTGTGAGATTTTCAAGATTTCTGTGAACCCACTGACATCCAATGGTCAGCTTGAACCCAGCCATAGTCGGAAACTGAAAAGCACTATCAACTGGGTTTCTACTGTTTTTGTTTTGAGTGATTCAGTTGTAAAACACAGCCCTGGATGGTCCTTTGAATATTTGGATAGTGTCTTTTTCATTCAATCTAAGTATAAAATCACTTTATCTCACTGTTTTACTCATAATTACTTGGAGCTTAATGTTTTTAACTTAGTCCACCAGGCTTCCCCCAGCTTTCAGCCTCTGTGACCTGGAAAAGCCTACTTGTTTTATGGACGAAATTTCCTACAATCAGGGTAGAATAAGAAACTCTGAAATGCAACAGAGGTGCTGATGGGGAGACGCTTCTGGGTGCTGGTGGTAAACAGTGGGACAGTACAAAGCTCGCTGAGGGGACAGGATACCGGAGGGACTGGGCCGGATGGCAAGACTGAGCAGACAGCTGAGGGAGAGAAGGCAGGTGGAAGCCCAGCCCAGCACGTCTCAGGCACTGTGGTCAGAGCACAGGGCCTCTCCTGCAGACAAGGACACATGCAGCTTCTCCTGGATTTTGTATGTTTCTGCAGCCAGATGAATCTTCTCCTCGTGTCCACCTGTCCCTCTCTCAATATCTAAAGCCCTGGGAATAAACATGTACCTTGGTTGCTGGGGTTGCTGAACGTAGTGGCCTGCCTTTGGGTTGTTTCATTGTTTCCATTTCTAAACTTCAGGGAATGACTTGGACACAGGAAGAAGAGAGTAGTCAAGGATTTTAAGTAACAGCATGTCCTAGGTGGCCCCCTGTCAGGATATCCTGCCTCCATATGCACTTATACTTACCAAACACATATTCTTGCTAGTAAACCTCTCTTCTCAATTGTGTAACCAAAACAAGGCTAATTTTCTCCTTACAATAAGACAGTGTAAATTTCTGTAAGGTATTGCACGAACATTTAAATTCTCCTGGTTCTGTAGCAGCCTCCCACAGACAGCCAGTCAACTCTCTTATAAAAATAAGAAAGGAAAGACAGGGAGACCATTAGGAAATAACATCAAAAGACACAGGCAGGGACCTTCCTCACAGAGACTGCACCCGGGACTACCTGGGTGAAAGGCTGAGGACAGAAAGTAGGTGGTGTTTGTGAACAACACTTTTGCAGATTCTTCCAGTGAGTTCTGCTCCTTGCTTCCTGAAGCTTAGCCCTGATTTAATAGAGGCTCAAACCCCAGACCAAAAGGAAGGAAGAAGACAGAAGATGACAGCACACTAGAGAGACAAAGGACAAGCAGCGGGAGGGTCTTCCATGGCAGCCCCATGTGCAGTAGGAGGAGATGGAGGAGTGACATGGAGAGGGAAGGGTGAGTAGGGCCATGTGGCACTGAGAATCCTGGAGAGTTCAGGGTAGGAAAATATCCTCACCTGTGTCACTAGGAGCAAGGAGTTACGGTTGTCCTTGGCAGCAGTGGCTTCGATGGAAGAAGTCAGAATTGGCCAACAACTACTTGTGTGGAGAATGAGTGGTGAAGAAAGGGAGTCCTGGAAGAAGAGCACAGCCTTCAGGCTTTTAACTCATTTCAGTTTTGTTTTAGCTGTAAATTCCTTTTCGTTTTCTTTTTAAAATTTATGTTTAATTGATTCTTACAAACACAGAAATGGTGCATATGGTGAGATATCAAATGAAGGTTCCACACATATACACATTGGGTCACATTTGTATATGTGTCCACAAACATGCATCATTCAACATCCTTTCTTTTAGTTTTTTGAAATGGTCAGGATGCTATTGCTAGCTCCCATTCTACTAGCAGCCGTTGAGAACCCACGGGAAATTCAGTGTGAGTCCCAGGGGCACGGATGACCCTTTTTGTCCCAGGAAGGAGCCAGAGAGGATCTAGGGTGGTCCACAGGCCGCTGTGACCCTAGGAAAGTCCTCAGAGCGGAAATCCCTGTCCAGAAGAAGCCAAAGCTAGAGACAAGACCCTTGTAAGAACAAAGTAAAGGGAGGAAAGAAGAACATTTTGAGCACAAGCAGAGGACTTGGCTCTGGAGGCAGAGGCATCTCTCTTCTTCCCTGGAATCTACTTAAGTCTTTGGAGTTAAAACATAGATACTTATTTTCATCAGGTAGATTTCCTTCAATGCCATGAGACTCAATTCACATGTACATACATAGTAATTACAAATGCATCAAAAATCTTTTAAAATTATCCTCAGCTACCCAGGTTCAAATATTCTCAATATCTTAATTAACATAGAATCCAAAGTGCCCAGGTTCTAGAGAACCCAGTATCTTGTTTAAATATATTCTGGTATTTATTATATTAACAGATGCAGGTAAAATAAGAACATCCCTCATCTTGAGGATTCAAGCATCACTGTTTACGTTTATTTTAATCTCTAGTGACCTATCTAGTAACCTATGGCTGCTAGTATATTGTTATCAAAGCTATTTGTACTACATTATATTTTGTGATTATCAGGCAATGTAAAATTATTGGTAATACAAATTTAATATATCAAAATCTGTATTCTGCTGAATATAAGTGTGCAGAGAGAGTCTGCAGGCTAAAATTTTGCATCTGGAGTTGGAATCATCTTCTAAAAATACTGTAATTATTCATAGTGCATGTGTGTTTTTTTAAGAAATACTTTTTGTAGTGTCATTCACTACATTTGTTTTAACAGGAGACAGTTTAAACAGTTAATCTCCTGTCGTTTTCCAAACTGGCATCTAAAGTCACTGGAGACCCTTCATAACTTCAGAGGATGTGTTTATTTAGAAAAGTTTTTTATTGAAGGAAATCATTGACTTTTTATAGGAGAATAATAAAAGGACAAGCAAAGAACCATTTATAAAATTTGATAAGATAGGCCCATTAGGATGCTCTCAGGAGTGTATCAATCTTAACTTCTCACAGAGGAGAAGTTTGTTTTGTTTGCCCAAATTTACACAGCTAATTCCTTATTAAAAACCTATTTTGAGTACAAAAATAGTCCTGTTCTGCCCATGTTTTAAGAAAATACCATGCTATAAATACTGCTGTTTTCTTGTATGGTTTGTGAAAATAATCTAATTTCTGCTTGTGAAGGAATAAAAACATATTACATTCTGGCATTCTTCCTCCCCAAAGCTGACAAAAACTCAGGTATCAAAATTTTGATACTGTCAGATATCAAAATTCAAGCACTACAGAAAAGTAATGAATGTGGTCAGGGGACTTTGTGAATGAATGTGGTCAGAGGACTTCGAAAACTTTTCCTCTGGTACCCACCGACTAACAAAGCATCACTTCTCTGTGAGGACAGCACTGTTTTCACTTAAGACCCTTCAAAAAGTCATAAGAATTTGATATCAGTACTTAAGTGGCATATAGAAAATTGATACAGAAACACATTTCCTAAATTAAACAGAATAGGCTTTCAAAGTTAAAGAAGTTCAACAATGGCCAAGCAGTGAATTTAAGGCTTGTAGAACATCTTTATGCCATTTAATATGGGAATTAATATAAGGCATTAATAAGACCAAGGTTTACAATGTGATATTTGATCCAGAAAGCCTTCTCTACAAAATGTGCACTTCTGCCACCCACCCATGTGTCACCCATCCTTACCCCCACCCAGAACCCCTGTACCATCTACCCATTATTCAACAATCCATCCACATCGCTGGCATCCTACGCCTCCTCCACCATTCTCTCTCCCGTCTCCAACCCTACCAGCTCTCCCTCCAGCATGCGTGCACCTGTTAGCCACACCGCTCTGCTTCTCTCCCTCTTCTATTTCATCACTCCCCCAACCCTCCACCTTCTGAAATCCACCTTCCCATTCTTTGAGTATCTACTGAGTGCAGAACAGTTTTAGAAGATGCGAATGCAATTGTAAGAAGCCATACTCTCAGCACGTTACCGTTCTGTGGGAGAAACACTTAAGTATACAGGAAATTACAATACACTACGTGTAGTTCTATAATGGGATATTGACTTCCCAGATAATTGAAGGGCAGGCAGGATTGGGGGGAGGTGAGGATGGGGAAGGTTCCCTGAAAAGAGAGAGGGGTGAGGAAATAGAATGCATAAAGAGAAGAAACTCATGGCTTAGCCAGAAGACATTAAAGTTTTTGACAAGGCTAAAATGTTGCATTCAGGAGGAGAGGTAATGAGAAATGAGTCTGAAGCAGTAATTAGGAGATAGGACAACATACACCTTTGAAAATACATGCAGGTTTTGAAACTGTTTAATGATGACAACAATGGTTAATAAAAGACCCACTCCCAAACACAGAAGCTTACTTGGATGGTATTTGACTCACCTCACCCTCCCTATCACATAGGAATGCCACTAGGGAAGGGAGGAGTGTGCTTCTGTCCTATGGGTGCAACAAGTTTATAATAAACATTGTCATTAGTGACAGAGGTGCCCAGGGGGGTGTGAGACATTGTGCTTAGATCAATAAAACTGATATCATTAACCTCCCTTCTCTACAAACAGAGCCTAAGAAGTGTATTTCTCTTTGATGACAATTCAGCAATTCTCCTTCTTTTCTAAGGGAGGCAAGTTTTTACTGGAGCCATGTAGAATTCTCAGATTGTTTGTGTCTGAGTCTCACATGAGACCCCTATGTCCTAGAAATGGTTCTAATCACAAGGATTTGACACTTAAGGGGAAAGGTCACCTCCTTCCTTATATTCCTAGTTTCTTTCCTTTGAGCAACAGAGACACACGCGGAACACTTACTTATTTTAAATCATGGATTACATCAGTTGAAAAGAATTTGAACTCGAGGCTAGAGTGGATTTCAGTATTTTCTCCCTTGGAAACAGCTTCCTCCTGACAATGATGTTATCACCTGTCCCTGAACACAGCCGTGGGACAGGGCCCTGCCAGCCACCTCATACTGCTGCGAGCGTGCCAGGATAGACTTTCACAGTTCTTTCATCAGCAGACACAGGGCTGCGGTGTGGACCCGCGTGCTCCCTAGCAGGTGTCACCGGGTGGTCACCCCCTGGGCGCGCTCCAGGGCGCCTGACCCTCCACCTCTCAGCGCGCCCTCCACAGCCCCCCTCTTAGTGGCTCTCCACCACAGCTAAAGCCTGCCCATCGTGCTAAGCCCATTTCCTCTTTCTGAGCGCAGTGTGGAGAGGCAGCAGCTGGTCCCCACCCTCCACACGATAGCCCTTCATGTCCTGAAGACGCTATTAGGTCGGGCGCTCTGCTCCGGGCTAAGTGACGGCAGATCCTTTAATCTTCCTTCATAGGTCCTATTTTCCGAGTCTTTAATCGTTTCTGTAGCTCTCTGCTGAATCCCTTTCAGCTTCTCAAGTTCTGGTGTGTCACTCTTCAGAAAGTGGCGGGGAGCCTGAAAATCCAGGCAGTCCCAGCACGGCGGCTGCATCCGTGACTTGAAAATTACACCCAGGTGAGGCAGAGTACCCTCAAAGGCCTCTCCCCCTGCCCGGGGTCGGCAAGCCCTGCAAACACTCCCTCCGAAGGGAAGGCAGAAGATAGTGGAGGTGCTGCAGAACCACGGAGACACAAGCAAAACACCGGCCATGGCGACCTTTGAAGGCTGTGACGACTGGCCTCTCACGTCAGTGCAGTTTGCTCTGGACCACGCATCCCATGCAAATTTCTTTTACAGCTTAGTAGATTTCTGTATCATTTTGTATTTTAATTTTAAAATATTAATCACTTTTAAAATACTTTTGTGGCATTGTTTTTATCCTGTGGTCGAAGTTCTTTTCCTCCAATTTCCAAATCCATCATTTTCGGATCCAGCCCCAGAGCCTTGGACACAAGCAGACCAGAGTGACCTGAGGATCCCCTGCTGGTGCCTGG